>CAUYON010100978.1:0-18133 GCA_963573935.1 Arctocebus calabarensis | reverse complement strand
TTTTTTTTTTTTTTTTTTTGAGACAGAGCCTCAAGCTGTCACCCTGGATAGAGTGCTGTGGCATCACAGCTCACAGCAACCTCCAATTCCTGGGCTCAAGCAAGTCTCCTGCCTCTACCTCCTAAGTAGCTGGGACTACAGGCGCCCGCCACAACGCCTGGCCATTTTTTGGTTGCAGCCATCCTTGTTTGGCGGGCCCAGGCTGGATTCAAACCAACCAGCACAGGTGTACGTGGCTGGCGCCTTAGCCCGTTAAGCCACAGGCGCCGAGCCTGTTCTCTTAGAATTTTCTTGAATTTCTTTTTATTCATATATTTGGCAGATATTTTCTAGTGTACACTCTGTGCTTTTACTAGCTTACAATAAATAAGGTAGGAGAGGGCTTGGCCCATGGCTCACGCCTAGGAGGATCACTTGAGTTCAGGAGTTTGAGACCCTGTCTCTTACAAAAAGTAGAAAAATTAGCTGAAAGGGTCATACGTGCCTGGGAGAGCGATGAAGACAGGAGATGGTGGGTAGAGATGGGCAGCCCCCATCTCAGCTGCTGAAATGACTATTACTTTTTGTTTCTAGTAATAACCCTGTTTAGCAAAATATATTAAATATTTTGCTGACTTATCTCTAAATTTTGATGGAAAGTAGATGTATAGTCATCTGAAAGCATTCTAATTGAACTAAGATATAAGCCGCCTACAGCAGCTCAGACCTTTACTAATAAGCCCCAGATTCTGTCTTATCAGAAAAGTGCTATTTCACAGGTGCCTGCCCTACACACACATGTACATATAATACAGTTTTTAAATCAGATTCAAAGGCTTATTTCCCTTTGGTTCATTACTCCTAAGACCTTCTGAGAGTGAGAGTGGGAGGGATCAGGCACTTAATCTCCATCGCCACAACTGTCTGCTCTACTGGCTGTTTACAGAGAAGCCATGTAACTAGTTCTGTTTTGCCTAGCATTTTTTGACCAGGCCATGCACATTCAAAACCATCTGGTATTGATTATAAGTTTTAAACTAAACAAACCCAAGATCTGGATCTAAGTACATTCAGTATGATCATTACTTCTTTTCAAGGTTGAGGTAATCATAAACAAGGTTCTGTTTTCTTAAGTAAAATATATAGACACATACATACACACTGACATTTGCTTTGCTTTCCTTCCCTCCTAAAAGGAAACAAACTGAAACAGAACATTGAAGAAATCTAGTACACAGGCTCTGTGCCTGTAGCTTACCGGCTAGGGTGCCGGCTACATACACCAGGGCTGGCGGGTTCGAATCTAGCCTGGGCGAGCTAAAGCACAGTGACAGCTGCAACAGAAAAATAGCCAGGCATTGTGGCAAGCACCTGTAGTCCCAGCTACTGGGAGGCTGAGAATTGCTTAAGCCCAAAAGTTGGAGATTGCTGTGAGCTGTGATGGCATGACCCTCTACCCAGGGCGACAGCTTGAGACTCTGTCTCAAAAAAAAAAAAAAAAAGTATATGTGATGTTTGTTTTCCTTGTGATACTTCACTTTAAGACTGGTCTTGGCTTGTAGTCCCAGCTACTCGGGAGGCTGAGTCAAGAGAAGGGCCTAAGCCCAGGAGTTGGAGGTTGCTGTGAGCTGTGTGACGCCATGGCACTCTACCGAGGGCAATAAAGTGAGAAAAAAAAAAAAAAAAAATGGTCTCGGGCCAGGCACAATGGCTTATGCTTGCAATCCTAGCACTCTGGAAAGCTGAGGTGAGTGGCTCAGACCAGCCTGAGCAAGAGTGAGACCCCTTCTCTACTAAAAATACAAAAACTAAAAAGAAAAAAAAAAAAAAGTAAAAATACAAAAATTAGGCTTGACACCCATGCTCAGTGGTTAGGGCTCTGGCCACATACATCAGGGCTGGCAGTTTCACACCCAGCTAGGGTCTGCCAAACAACAATGACAACTGCAACAACAACAAAAAACAGCCAGGCTTGGCTCGCGCTCATAGCCCAGTGGTTAGGGCACCAGCCACATACACCTGGGCTGGTGGGTTCAAACCTGGCCCTGGACTATTAAACACGACAACTACAAAAAAAAAAAGCTGGGTGTTGTGGTAGGCACCTGTAGTCCTAGCTACATGGGAGGCTGAGGCAAGAGAATCACAAGCCCAAGAGTTTGAGGTTGCTGTGAACTGTGACGCTACAGCACTAGACCAAGGGCAGCAAAGTAAATCTCAAAAAAAAAAATAAATAAAAATAAATAAATAAATAAAAGAATGATCTTCAGTTCAATTCAGGTAGTTTACAATGATACTAGTTCACCAGTTTGTTTGTTTGTTTGTTTGTTTGTTTATTTTTTTGGGACAGAACCTCAAGCTATCGCCCTGGGTAGAGTTCCATAGCATCACAGCTCACAGCAACCTCCAACTCCTGGGTTTAAGCCATTCTCTTGCTTCAACCTCCCAAGTAACTGGGACTACAGGCGCCTGTCATAATACCCAGCTGTTTTTTGGTTGTAGTTGTCATTGTTGTTTGGCAGGCTCGGGCTGGATTCAAACCCACCACTTCTGGTATATGTGACTGGAGCCTTAGATGCTTGAGCTACAGGCACCAAGCCCAGTTTTTATATATATTATATAATATATGGTACTCCTTAATATACAGATACCACATTTTTTTACCCACTCATCTATTGATAGGGACTTGGATTGTTTCGATCTTTGCATTGTGAATTGTGCTGTTACAAACACTTGAGTGCAGGGTGGCGCCTGTGGCTCAGTGAGTAGGGCATTGGCCTCATATAACAAGGGTGGCTGGTTTGAACCCAGCCCTAGCCAAACTGCAACAAAATAAAAATAGCTGGGTATTGTGGTGGGCACCTGTAGTCCCAGCTACTTGAGAGACTGAGGCAAGAGAATCATCTAAGCCCAAGAGCTGGAGCTTGCTATGAGCTGTGATGCCATGGCACTCTACCGAGGTTGACAAAGTAAGACTATGTCTCTAAAAAAAATAAAATGAAATAAACACTTGAGTGCAAATATCTTTTTTATATAATGTCTTTTTTTTTTTTCGTCCTTTGGGTAAATACCCAGCAGTTCGATTGCTAGATTAAATGGTAGGTCTACTTTTCAGTTCTTTGAGGTATCTCCGCCACTTTCCAGAGAGTTTGTACAAGTTTGCCATCCCACCAACACTGTACTAGTGTTCCTTTCTCTGCACATCCACACCAGCACTTATTGTTTTGGGACTTTTTGATTAGAGCCAATCTCACTAGAGTTAGGTGGTATCTCATTGTAGTTTTGGTTTGCATTTCTTTGATGAGATTTTGATTGGCATTTTCCTAATGATTAGAGATATTGAGCGGTTTTTCATGTGTTTTTTGGCCATTAGACCATCTTCATCTGAAAAGTTTCTGTTAATGCCCATTTTTAATGTTTTTTTTTCTTGCTGATTTGATAGACATTATCTTTTTCTTCTTCCCAGACACCAACCAAACCAGGTCACTGTCCCTGAAGGTATCTCTGCCTTTAACCAGCCCAGGTCACTGTCCCTGAAGGTTATCTCTGCCTTTAACCAACCCAGGTCACTGTCCCTGAAGGGTATCTCTGCCTTTGCTCTTTGGGTTGTTCCTCCTTCCTTTTTTTTTCTTTTTTTTTTTTTGGTAGAGATAGAGTCTTATTTTATCGCCCTCGGTAGAGTGCTGTGGTGTCACATAGCTCACAGCAACCTCCAACTGCTGGGCTTAGGCAATTCTCTTGTCTCAGCCTCCCGAGTAGCTGGGACTACAGGCACCCACCACAATGCCTGGCTTTTTTTCTGTTTTTGCAGTTCAGCCAAGGCCTGGTTCGAACCTGCCACTTTCGTGATATGGAGCCAGCACCCTACTAGATGAGCCACAGAGGCTTCTCTTTTTTTTTTTTTTTTTTTTTTAATTTTTGAGACAGTCTTAGTCTGTCGCCCTGGGTAGAGTGCCGTGGCATCATAGCTCACAGCAATATCTAACTCTTGGGTTTAAGCAGTCCTCATGTCTCAGCCTCCCCAAGCACCCGTCACCATGCCCAGCTAGTTTATTTATTTTATTAGCGATAGAGTCTCATTCTTGCTCAGGTTGGTCTCAAACTCATGAGCTCAAGTAGTCCACACCCCTCAGCCTCCCAGAGTGCTGGGATTATAGGCATGAGCCAGTGTGCCTGGCCAGTTGTTCTTCCTTGCTCAGTATTCTTCCCTTCTATTCAGTTATACCTGTTCTTTAGGGCCTATCTGAATTCCCATGTCCTGCAAGAGAACTTTTTTTGACTTTGGCTTTATTCAGTTTGGTGTTTAGTCATTTTTGGTACATTCTGCCTTACACAGGGGGCTCGTGTTTATGCTAGTGTGCTTATGGAGCCCTTGAGAGCAGGAACCATGCCTCTTACTTCCCCAGTGCCATGCACAGCTTGCACACACTTGCCCACACAAGTGTTCAACGGAGACTTAGTGAACTGAACTAAATCAGATGTCAAAGAGAGAGATGATCATTTCTGCCTCATTTCAATCAAGATTTTAACCAAACAAGATGTTAGAGGTTGCATGTAGGTTAGGTATCACCCATACTCAAGAGATTCTTTTTCCTTTTTTGAAGTCAGAAGAATTATTTTCTTTCTTTCTTTCTTTCTTTTTTTTTTTTTTTAGAGACAGAGTCTTACTTTGTTGCTCTTGGTAGAGTGCTGTAGTGTCACAATTCACAGCAACCTCCAGCTGTTGGGCTTAGGTGATTATCTTGCCTCAGCTTCCCGAGTAGCTAGGACTACAGGCACCCACCACAATGCCCAGCTATTTTTTTGTTGCAGTTTGGCCATGTCTGGGTTTGAACCTGCCACTCGCAGTATATGGGGCCAGCACCTAACTCACTGAGCCACAGGCGCCGCCCCAATAATCCTTTTCTACTACTTGATAACTTTACTAATGATGTATTTTGCTTGTCTTCAATAGGCTGCATATTAAATGGCCAAGAGGTAAGACTCACTATCCACTATGAAAATGGGTTCACTATTGCCAGGGAAAATAGTGGCTCCAGCAGCATATTGTACCGCTACCCCTTTGAAAGGCTGAAAATGTCTGCTGATGATGGCATCAGAAATCTATATCTGGATTTTGGTGGTCCAGAGGGAGAACTGGTAAGATTGTTACTGAAAATCGTGTTTATTCTAATAGGCATTCTCCTTCCTTCTCATCACGCCTTACCTCTTATATAAAAAGTTATGCAATTAAAAAAAAAAAATTATGGCCTGACATTCCATTTGGAGCCAGGAGATATTTTTCTTCAGTTTCAAGATGGTCTTGGGCTTAGGTTTTTATTGTTGTTTTTCTTTCCTCACATTAAGAAACCATTCTTTTTAAAGTTTTGTTTGAATGTTAAAAAGGAAGAAAAAATAGCCCTTACTAAGAAGCAAGTTTTTACCAAAAATAAGATATAAAATGCTAAACCTGACAAACTTTAATAAATTCCATACATTGTTATTATCAGCAGTTTATTGGACTAAGAGTTGAGTAATAGAGCAAGTTGGTTGCTACAGAAACTCTGTTGATCAGGAAAAAAGCAATGGGCCAGGCTTATACCTGTAATCCTAGAACTCTGGGAGGCCAAGGCAGGTAGATCATCTAAGCTCATGAGTTTGAGACCAGCCTGACCCAGAGCAAGACCCTATCTCTAAAACTAGCCAGGCGTTGTGGCGGGCGCCTGTAGTCCCAGCTACTCAGGCGGCTGAGGCAAGAATCGCCTAAACCCAGGAGTTGGAGGTTGCTGTGAGTTGTGACGCCATAGCCCTCTACTGAGGGCAACAAAGTGAGACTCTGTCCCAAAAAAAAAAAAAAGGAAAAGAAAAAAAATGGACATATCCACATAGCCATCATCTTTTTTTAGTCTCTTTGTTCTTTAAAGAAAATACCAAAAGGAAGTCATGATTCCTTGTAGAGAGTCCAGAGAAATATGTCATGTATACATCAAAAAAATCATAAATTGTAAAAAAAAAAGAAATCATAAATTATGATAAAGGAGTAAAGTAGTACCTTTTCTGTCTTACCAATATCTAGCCAGTAGTTCAAGTCTTATACATAAAATCTTATGTCTAGGTGGCGCTGGTAGTTCAGGGGTAGGGCACCGGCCACATGTACCAAGGCTGGCAGATTGGAACCTGGCCTGGGCCAGCTAAAACAACAATGACAACTACAACAACCACAACAACGACAAAAAAATAGCCAGGTGGTGTGTCGGGTGCCAGTAGTTCCAGCTATTTGGGAGGCCGAGGCAATAGAGTCGCTTAACCCCAAGAGTTTGAGGTTGCTGTGAGTTGTGATGCCATGGCACTCATCCATCGCGACAGCTTGAGACTCTGTCTCAAAAAAGAAAAAAATATTATGTCTACTGACACAGTCACAGTGGATGTAAATTTGGGCATATTCAATCTTGGAAATTTTATTTTGTTTTATTTCTTTTTTTTTCTGAGACAGAGTCTCACTTTGTCCCTCTCAGTAGAGTTTCCTGGCATCACAGCTCACAGCATCCTCAGACTCTTGGGGATACAGAGTCTCACTTTGTCCCTCTCAGTAGAGTTTCCTGGCATCACAGCTCACAGCATCCTCAGACTCTTGCGGACACAGAGTCTCATTTTGTCCTTCTTGGTAGAGTTTCCTGGCATCACAGCTCACAGCATCCTCAATCCTCTCACCTCAGCCTCCCGAGTAGCTGGGACTACAGGCACCCACCACTCTGCCCAGCTATTTTTAGAGGTGGGGTTTTGCTCTTGCTCAGGCTGGTGTCAAACTCCTGAGCTTAGGCCATTCACCTGCCTCAGTCTCCCAGAGTGCTAGGATTACAGGCATGAGCCACAAAGTGCGGCCCTTGGAAATTTTAGAATTGAAAGAGATTGTAGAGATATTGTTCAATCTACAAATGAGAAAACTGTGGCTAAAAAAAATTTATTTTGTTTAATTTTTTTTTTTAGTTTAATTATTTATTTATTTTTATTTATTTTATTTTTGAGACAGAGCCTCAAGCTGTCATCCTGGGTAGAGTGCTATGGCATCACAGCTAACAGCAACCTTCAATCCTGGGCTCAAGCGAGTCTCCTGCCTCCGCCTCCCAAGCAGCTGGGACTACAGGCGCCCGCCACAACACCCGGCCATTTTTTGGTTGCAGCCGTCATTGTTGTTTGGCGGGCCTGGGCTGGATTCGAACCTGCCAGCTCAGGTATATGTGGCTGGCGCCTTAGCTCATTGAGCCACAGGTGCTGAGCCAAAGCTTGTGTACTTTTTTAAAATTTTGTATTTTTTTAGGAGATGGGAATCTCATTATGTTGCCCAGGCTGGCCTTGAACTTTTAGGCTTACATAGTCTTTTCCCTTCAGCCTTCCGAGTAGCCAGGATTATTGGAATGTGCTACCACACCCAGTTCTGGAAATCTTTTTTTTTTTTTTTTTTTGAGACAGTGTCTTACTGTGTCACCCTGGGTAGAGTGCTGTGGCGTCACAGCTCACAGTTAACCTCAAACTCTTGACTACAGGTGCCCGCCACAATGCCCAGCTATTTTTTGGTTACAGCCATCATTGTTGTTTGGCGGGCCTGGGTTGGATGTGAATCCGCCTGCTCAGGTGTATGTGGCTGGCGCCTTAGCTGCTTGAGTCACAGGCGCTGAGCCTATCCAAGTTCTTTGTAAAAAGTAGAACATCACATTTAAATATGCTTGTTTTGGCCGAGTGCAGTGGCTCACACCTGTAATCCTAGCACTCTGGGAGGCCAAGGCACGTGGATTGTTCGAGCTTAGGGGTTTGAGACCAGCCTGAGCAAAAGTGAGACCTTGATCTTACTAAAACTGTAAAAAATCAACCAGGTATTGTGGCAGGCACCTGTAGTCCCAGCTACTAAGGAGGCTGAGGGAGGCTCACTTGAACCCAGGAGTTTGAATTTGCTGTGAGGCAGGCTAATGCCACTGCACTCTAACCTAGGGCAACTCTGTCTCAAAAAACAAAAATAAGCTTGTCTATTTTGCATCTTTGTTTACTAAGTTCTGTCTGTATATGGTAATGATAATGTCCTTTCTCCACAGACCATGGACCTGCACTCTTGTCCAAAGCCGATTGTATTTGTGTTGCACACGTTCTTGTCAGCCAAAGTTACTCGTATGGGACTACTTGTATGAATAGCAGAACATCAGAAAAGAAGAGCCTTGACTGTCACAAGATGTATTTCCATCTCCAAAAAAAAAAAATCACACAGAACAAAAAGCACAAAAAGAAAGCTCTTCGCTCTCTGCTCTCTCCTCCAGCACAGTGCCTTCCCAAGGACCTGCATATCACTGCTGAACCATAACTGTGTTTTAGAAGAGCCTGCCTTTCACAGTCTACCTTGGCCAGAAATTCTAGGACTCTAACAAGCTCCAAAACGAAGCTATTGATTTATTGTCTTGTTTTATAATGTGGTTTAGAAGTAATTAGGTTTATTTCCCCTGTAAGAAAGGGTGGCTCATTGTTTTCCTTTTCAGACATAATCAAATAGTCAAGAGTTGTTTCCTTTTTCTTCTTCCTGTAGGATTTATTTTGGGCTTAGCCTTGATCTCTTGTTTAGGACAACTATCCCTTTCCAGGTGCTAGTTGGCAGCAGCCCACCTCTTCCCGGTCATTCCAGATAGGTCATATGTCTTGGTGGAGTTTGCTATCCTTGAGTTGCATCACCAAAGGGTTTTTCTATCTGTCCTGGCTGTCTACATCCCACCCTGCCTATTCCCAGCTTATTACAAGCTTTGCCACTCTTAAGTGCTATCTTTAGGACTTAGAACTTGCAATTTGATTTGCCTTGCCTTCCATTCCCTGTCTGATGGTGACCAAGTTGAAAAGCAAGTTGGAAACCATTGCTTTAAAAGGGAAGTTCTGCTTGGTTTAGGTTTTTCTGATTTTTTATCTTTGGTAGGAGCCAGGGAACGTAATAAAGTTTATTTTGAAAGAAAATCCTCATTTTAGGCAAAGCCATTTTTTATTGCTTACCAAATGTGCCTTTGGTTAGGGTTAGTGGAGCTTTATTAGTCACTCTTTGAGTAACTGGATATCACTGCCATTCCAGGAAGATTGTCTGTCCTTATTTTGAGGAGTAGTCTTTGAGGTAGGTTTCCTTAATGGCATCTTTTCCAGTCAGTGGATCTCTTTCAGGAAGATAAATCCTGAAGAGCCAGCTTGCTTGAAGAGTAGACTTTGTAGGGGAAGTCATTTCCTCAGCACAAACCTCATGGCAGATTGCTTGGGGCTGTGTGAGCCATGCAAACTTCTGACCCTGGCCCTCTCCCTTTGTGGCTGCAGAGTGGCATGGACAAGTAGCTGCTAATTCAAGATTCAGAATGGGCTTCATAACATATCCTACAGTGAGCAGGGTGACAAGACCATGGCACCTGCGTTTTGTGAAGCATTACCAGACATCATCATGGGGACATAGTATTAGTCAGATTGCTGATTTTGTGGTATTGGAGAATCACACTCAGTTTTTCTTCCCTAATTTTGAAGAAAGTATATATCTGAAAACATTTAAAATAGTATAATATCTATATAAAATAGCAACGTTAGCACAGTTTCTGCATCTGAAAAAAAGGTAGTATTTGTTTGGATGTTCTTTATGCTCTCCAAAGAAAAGTCTAAGACTAGTTCTCATTTACTAGATTTGTTAAGAATGCCATAGGAGGATGTGAGCACTAGGGAGGGGGAGGAGGCTGGGGAGAAGACGACACACCTGTATATGCAGAACAGAAGCTGTGTAGTATTGGTGCTGACTGGTCATGGATGGGAACATGGAAGAACAGACTCATCAGCAGGGAGAGTCCTGGTTAGACCTGGTAAGCTTGTCATCTTCCCCTGCCCATGAGTCTGGCCTCCTTTCCCACGTATAGTGAGACCAGCAACAGGCAGAGGTTGGGGAGAGATGCCTGTTCTTACCCCAGCTTCATCTAATTGTTGAAGTTCCAAAAATAAATTATTCGATCCACATAAAACTAGAAATTACAATCTAGACAAAAGACTAATGTCTTTTAAGACCTTTTTATGTTTTGAAATTTCATAAACTGAAGATTGGTGACATCTTACATAAATTTTTAATTCAGGGAAGAAAAAAGTATCCTGGAGGTCCACCTATGATTTCTAGAATTTTAACACATAGTACCCTTAGGCAAGACGGCTCAGACACTCTGCAGTGAAAGTATAATTAACATGAGATGTTGAACTGTGTGTTCACAGACTTCAGCAGCAAAGCCCTTTGGTTGAGGTTTTCTATGTTAATGTGAAAGGCTAAGTCACTGAGATTTGCAAGGGAACTCCTGAGCTACCCTGCTTGTTAGTTATATGAAGATCTTTTTTTTTTTGGCCAGGGCTGGGTTTGAACCTGCCACCTCTGGCATATGGAGCCGGCGCTTTATTCCTTTCAGCCACAGGTACCATCCGTTATATGAAGATCTTAAAGTATGTGTGATTTATGTGAGCCAAAGAGGCAGGGCATGTGTTCATTTCAGCTCACTTTGCTCAAGTTTAAACTGTCCTTTATAGCACTGAAGTCCATAGGTTTTCTTTCTTTTTTTTTCTTTTCTTTTTTCTCTTTTTTTTCGTTTTTGAGACAGAGACTCACTGGATCACCCTCAGTAGGGTGCTGTGGCATCATAGCTCCCAGCAACCTCAAACTTGGGCTCAAGTGATCTTCCTCCCTCAGTTTCCCTGGTAGCTGGAACTAAAGGCGTCTGCCACACTGCCCAGCTAGTTTTTCTATTTTTAGGAGACCCGGGGTATCTTACTCAGGCTAGTCTCCAACTTATAAGCTCAAGTGATTCACCCACCTCAGCCTCCCAAAGTGCTAGGATGACAGGCATGAGCCACCATGCCCGGCCTTAGGGTTTTCAATAATATCTTTTTAGTTATGATGTGAAATGAAAGTATATGGGAAGTTTTCTTTGGCCACTAGCTAGCTGCCTCAAGAGCAAGAGCCCTTAGGCCACTTGATTTACATTAACAACTTTCCAGTCATGGGTGATAATTAAGTATGTTTGTGGAATTTTTCAAGGCACAAATGAAGTGCTTTCTAATGAATGGGACATCTTTACAAATAGGTATTTTGTATTTAGATGCCAGAATATGGCAAATCATTTTCAAATGATAACTAAAAAGTGGGCAATTTTGATATTTCAACTTTTTTATAGAAAAAAGCCAACTTTTTGTTTTCATTTTGCATTAGGACAATTGTTGAGGATGCTGTGGGCTTCTGTGTGCAAAATGGAAAAGAAACTGCAGATTAGTGTACCCCCAATTCAGATGGACCACTTCCCTGAGACCTGGGGCTCAGACGTCTTCTCCACATTCCACACAAGGTACCCGGAAGCAGCCAATTGGTGCGTGAAAAGCTTTCCTCCTCTTTTCCTAAAACTTCCCTCCATAAAAAAAAGAGGAAAGGAACAAAAGAAAAAGAAAAGGCTCATTCTTATTTTTCCTGAAAAAGTTAAATCCTTTCCTGAAGTCATCAAATGAACCTGGAAATTAGTAACTAATATTTTATATGAAAAAATACTTAAATGTTTGTTTATACAGTATTTATTAGTCGTAACTGTAAACTCACCTACCTAGTGGATAAGAGTTTCAGGTTAAATATTGGAACATGTATAGGCAATCAAAATTGTTACTTTAAATTTCATTCATCTCTTTTAAAGCCATATTTTTGCACTTTTTAGGCTAGGGAAAGTCTAATAGTACCTGTTTTTATCATTTTTACTCTCACAAACTTTGTTACTGAAAATTATTGCATGACAGGAGAGATTGAATTATTTATTTCTTATATTTTTATAAGTAGAAAAATATAAACAACAAATGGCTAACGTGTAACTGATAATTTGTTTTCTTAATCTATCCTCCTAAGCAGAATGGTAACAAAGCTTTTTCCAGCTGAAAAAGGCACTTAACTAATAAATCAGAATTTGGTCTTGGGGCAAAAAAATTCAGCTGTGTGGAATCTGGACAAGATTATGTTTCTCTCAGAAACAGGTTTTGCTATAAATGGCTTTAATGGACAAAAGTGTGAGAAAAAGCTATGGTAGACTTTTTCTTAGTTTTCTAAGAAACTCCAGGTCTTCTTGCTTAACTTACATGCATGTGGATATATTTGTTTTCAAAGCCATGAAAGAATCTCTGTTCATACTTTTTAATGCAAATTACCTTGTATGCTGCTATGCAAATTATATTAAGAGTTAAAATTGCTTAGAGTTAAAATTTTTGACACTTTCAGGGAAGACCTGTAGACTCAAGCACTTTCTCCGCTTTTTTGTATCTTACCTTGAACACTTATGCTGAATTATGTTCTTACTATTTTCACTGGTTATAAGCTATTGATTGTACATAATATTTAAACTATCCAAATAGCCAGCATACATTTCCACTGTGGCTGCCATTGGCTATTGAAGCCATGAATGAAATGGCTGGTTAGAAAGCCAAAGGTCGTCTTGTTTCAGTCGCTAATAAAGAAGTAAAATGCCAGATCTCTTTGGTTTCAAAGCAAATTGCTGTGATTAGATCAAATATCTATGTAAGGAGAAGAGACATTTAAATTTGGGATTCTGCTTAAACTTTAAGTTGAATTTGACTATAGTCATATTCATTCTTTTTATATATCTCTATCAGGTATGATATTATATGCCAGACACATATATACCATCATATATGATATTCTACTTTGAATTTGGAAATCAGTTTCAGTTAAATTTCAGTTGTAATTATGGCTTTTCTTTTTCTCACTGAAAATGAAAGTAGGAATTTTCTGTCATCACCTACATTCTCTCTGTGTGTCCTTATGTTAATTGCTTGGTAATCTAGAATTATTTTGACTTTCCACATCCTGTCTTTAAAAACCAATAGTAGCAAGTCTGTCTCCCCCCATTTAAGCTGTGTCTTTCACTGTGCTGGATACATACATACTCGATAAATGTGTGATGACAGCTCTAAAATAATTATACTGTGTATCAAAATTATGTATTTTTGAGCAATATAGTTATTCCTATGCTGTAATGATTTTAAGTGGAATTTATTTTACACTAGTAATAGACTGCCTAAGTGGCTGATTTGAAACCCTTTCTCTAGGAAAAACAGCTGGCAGATCAGTGATATGTTTGTTCTATTAAAGGAACGAATTTGAAGTTAAGGGTAAGGTGCAGTAGGCGCGTAGAGCATGTCTGTTTTCTTGTCTCTCTCACACTAGCTCAGCTGCCAGCTAGAACGGTTGTTATGTATTAACTCAAAAAATATTCAACAAGATTTTTTCTGTTGTTTTACAACATAAACTTGAGTTTAATCACTTGCCACCTCTGTTCTTCCTTCCCACTTTGCGTGACTGAACCAAAGCATATTCTAGTTTTAGAAGTGAATCCATATTTAATGTTATATACATAAATATGCTTTTTGCAAATTCTTTGCTCTCCAGTGAACATATGATTATATTTGACAAAAGTCTACTATATAAACCATGATCTTTGAATTGCTCTTTTAAAAATAGATTGGTTAAAACTAAAGACATATAACAGAGAAATGATATTTCATTATTTCGTAAGATGAAGAATTCTGGTTGTCGTGCAGCGCCTGTGGTTCAAAGGGGTAGGGCGCCAGCCCCCATATACTGGAGGTGATGGGTTGAAAGCCAGCCCCAGCCAAAAACTGCAAAAAAAAAAAAAAAGTCCTGATTGTATTTCTAAATTCTGAGTCCTGTACATGACCATTCTCAGTTTTGGGATAGAGCAGCGGTTCTTAGCCTGTGGGTCATGACCCGCAGGAACTGTATTAAAGGGTTGCGGCATTAGGAAGGTTGAGAACCACTTGGATAAAGTGCAGTGGCATCATCACAGCTCACTGCAGCCTCAAACTCATGGGCGCAAGTGATCCTCTTGCCTCAATCTCCTGAGTAGCTGGCCCTACAGGTGCCTGCCACCATGCCCAGCTAATTTTTTTCTTTTTTCAGTAGAAAGTTGTGGCATCCCAAGCTTAGTAATCTTACTTCCATGCCATTGACACAGGTGTCACCTGTACCCAGAAAATAGAAGTCTCTTATGAATACACAAAAGGTTCTTTTTTTTTTTTTTTTTTGGTAGAGATAGAGTCTCACTTTATTGCCCTGGGTAGAGTGCCGTGGCGTCACACTGCTCACAGCAACCTCCAGCTCTTGGGCTTAAGCGATTCTCTTGCCTCAGCCTCCCTAGTAACTGGGACTACAGGCGCCCGCCACAGCGCCCGGCTATTTTTTTTTGTTTTGCAGTTCAGCCGAGGCCGGGCTTGAACCCGCCACCTTCGGTATATGGGGCCGGCGCCCTACTCGCTGAGCCACAGGAGCCGCCCTTTTTTTTTTTTTAACATACTTTGAAAGTAGACCTAGGGAGTTCCCTTTGAGCTTAACTGGCTGAATTTGCCCTTCTCCATATGGACATCTGATGCCTTTTTGGCTGTGGAAGGAAAGAGAGTGAGGAACTTGTTTCCTATGTATTTAGGACATATGCCCCAGCCCCCATACCAAATGTTTAGAATTGGAGTTTCCATTAGGGGTCACGTGTTTATCACAAGTGCTTAACAGGAAAATTGCCCTGGCTATTAGAGTCAAACCTGTGCATAAATACTGTAATAATTAATGAGCTTCCTCATTGTTTTTGAAGCAAGCTTTTTCTGTTTCACATCTTCCTTTGTGACTAGTTAGGTAAACTAGATATGGCTTTTAACAGAAGAGAGTTTAGTGTCTTTAGGTGTAATTAGAGTAGATTTGTACCGTGCTTTGGGCTTCTGAAAGTGTGTTGATGGTGGACATTTGCATAGTTTTTTGTGGCTAAACAATCTCATTGTTTTTTAGTAATTTGAATAGTTGACTAGGGAATGTTTAGTTTGACCTTTTAAAAAGTTTAGATAGGGTGGCACCTGTGGCTCATCGAGTAGGGCGCCAGCCCCATATACCAAAGGTGGCGGGTTCAAACCCAGCCTCAGCCAAACTGCTAAACAGAAAAATAGCCAGGCCTTATGGCGGGCGCCTGTAGTCCGAGCTACTGGGGAGGCTGAGGCAAGAGAATCGCCTAAGCCCAGGAGTTGGAAGTTGCTATGAGTTGTGTGACGCCACAGCACTCTACCAAGGGCGATAAAATGAGACTCTGTCTCTACAAAAATAAAAAATAACCTTTTAAATATAGTTGTCTACTCATTCGGTCGTATTGCTTGCTTGGGAATTGTTTTATAACTTCACCATTTTGGAATAAGTTCCAGTGAAAGATGAGTGACTTTTTATTTGGGGAAGTGCCCTTAATGTGCCAGACACTTGGGAATTTTTTAAAGAGGTTTTTTTTGGAACTGTTGTGATATCAGAAGAAAAAGTTAGTAGTTAAAGCCTAGGGGAATTAGTCTTTATAGCCACAACTTTTATTTCATTTGTTTTACGATATTTGATGTGTTTTGGTGCAAAAGAAAACATATTGAAATAGTACTTGCAGTAACTTCGATGAGTATCCATAAATTGATGACTTACTTTTTCTAGGAATTGTTATTGTGCAAACTTGTGCTTTTTCATCAAAACTTTGGTGAGAACCTGGGGAAGTAGACTTGTTTTCTGGATGGCTTAATTATCAAGTGGTAAAAGCAGTAACCACCTGTGAAGCTGAGCTTTATAACTGTTTTAGTTTTCAATCTGTTCATTTTGGGGGTAATTTCTGACACATTCTTGATGCTTATAAATATGTAAATATTTTGAGACATACTCAAATTTGAAAGCAAAAGCAAGCAAAAAGCATATGTGGGATTTTGGTTCATGTCTTTTCCTTTCTTTTTTTTTCTGGACGTGCATTCTAATGAAGTACTCTGGTGGTTTCAGACTCGCCTTCATAATGTACAGTTCAGTGTGGCCTGTGAGTGATTTGTGTTTCCTGCATTGATTTTTGCCTCCATTTATTCTCTATTGCAGTCTAAAAGTTGGTTTTAATTGGTTGCCCACAGGATTGACTTGGCCTCTACTTCTTGTTAAGAAAATACATCTCTTGTTTTATCAGGTAAGAGATTTTGAATAGAGAGTTTGTTTTTATACAAAATAAAATGAGTCAGCTTATTAAAAAACACAAAAATATATATAGTAAATAAATTTTGTGTATGTGGTTGTTTCCTTTTGTACAAATTTATCTGAGGGATGGGGGGTGGATAGGAGGGTACCTTGAACAGTTCTTGCTTTCTTTGGGGGTCAGTTTTATATGGATGCATTTCTTCTGCTGCATTTCTGATTGTAATTTTAGATTAATTACAAATACATGTGCTTGTTTATGGTTATTTATATTCTGTAAGGTGTTATATATAGTTAGATATTGGGTCATATGTTTTAGAGTATACATGTTTAGACTTCAGATAGAACCTTAGCAAATGGAATCTAACTCTTTAAGTAAGCTAGGCTCAAGATAGGTTGAAATAATTACCTGTCAAATAGTTACTTAGTTTCAGAACCTAAAAACTTTTCAGGTGGCTTTATAAATAAATTTTGTGCTCTAGTTTAACTCTTTTCTAGCTGGTAATCTGAGGCAGATTTTCAGTAGCATGTTTTCTTTTTTTTTTTTTTTTTTTTGTAGAGACATAGTCTCACTTTAACGCCCTGGGTAGAGTGCCGTGGCGTCACACTGCTCACAACAACCTCCAGCTCCTGGGCTTAAGCGATTCTCTTGCCTCAGCCTCCCGAGTAGCTGGGACTACAGGCTCCCGCCACAGCGCCCGGCTATTTTTTTGTTTTGCAGTTCGGCCGAGGCCTAGCTTGAACCTGCCACCTTCGGTATATGGGGCCGGGGCCCTACTCGCTGAGCCACAGGAACCGCCCCAGTAGCATGTTTTCATGCATACCTTGTACAGACTTTCATTGAATCCCTACTCAACAGGAAATGGTTTAAAAACTTAACTGTGTGCTTCAGCCAAGTGTTCAATTTTTGTGTTCTTGGGATTATATCAGTTTACTGTTTTGTTGTCCCATTGCAAACTAATGTATCTCTTTCAAGTTGTTTGGGTACCTGGATTGCCCATGATAGTCCCCATACAAAAAGTGATTGATGAAGCATTTTTAGAAGTTGAAAAGGAAAGCTATCTCAGTTTTGCATATATAGTCACCTATTGCAGATTCAGTAGGGAAGGTGAATTTGATTTAATGACTTGGAAACTTCTTTATGAACTTCTTATGGGCTACTTAATAGTAAGTAAGGAGAAAAGAGTCTATTGGTATGATGTTAATTTTTTATAATTTTTCTTGTTGACTCTTAAAGTCCATAAATGAAAAGCTTCCACACCCTCCCCATATTCTAGTGTTTTATGATCGTCCTTCTCACAAAGAGCATTCTCTGTTTACCTGTCTATCTTTTCTTTGTTTTTGAGACACAGTCTCACTCAGTTGTCCTGGGGTTGAGTGCCATGGCCTTATAGCTCACAGCAACCTCAGACTCTTAGGCTTAAGTGATTCTCTTGCCTCAACCTCCCAAGTAGCTGGGTTACCTGCCACAACGCCCAGCTATTTTTTTTATTAATGTTGTCATTGTTGTCAGCAGGCCCTGGCCAGTTCGAACTCAACAGCTCTGGTGCTGTGGCCGGCACCCTAACCATTGGACTACGGGCACCGACCCAACTCAGCTATTTTTGAGAGACGGGGGTCTCACTCTTGCTCAGGCTTGTGTCAAACTCATGAGTTCAGGCATTCCACCTGCCTTAACATTCCAGAGTGCTAGGATTATAGGCGTGAGGCACTGGTTTTTTGTATTAAATTTAAAGGTGACTTTATTTTTGTGTGTGTGTGATAAAACTTAAGATCCAAACAATATATATCTCCTTTGTAAACAGTGATCATAATACTGAGATATAATTACAGACTTTGTTGCATTGAATTAGTATTCATAGACTACTAGACATTGAAGAACTGGTTTCATGGAATTTTAAAATTCTTAGCTGGTACAGTAGGAAACCTTGTCCCTTTTAGTGTTCTTATTTAAGAAGTGATAAAACCGGCTCGGCGCTGTGGCTCAATGGGCTAAGGCGCCAGCCACGTACACCTGAGCTGGCGGGTTCGAATCCAGCCCCAGGGCCCGCCAAACAACAATGACGGCTGCAACCAAAAAAATGGCCGGGCGTTGTGGCGGGCGCCTGTAGTCCCAGC
>CAUYON010100976.1:0-28080 GCA_963573935.1 Arctocebus calabarensis | reverse complement strand
CTCAAAGCCCTTATAAAAAAAATAGCACAGATATCCTTCATGGCCATGAAGGATATCTGTAACAGTATGATCAAAATATTTCTGAATGTATATGAATCGTGCCCTGTGATTGCACCAATGTACATAATTATGATTCAATAAAATTATTAAAAAAAAATAAAAAAAATAATAATAACTTAAAAAAAAAATAGCACAAGAGGAAACACAAAACAATAAAGTATCATCCAACATGGTAAACAGAACAGCACACAACACACCAATACTAACACTCAACATGAATGGTCTAAAGGTCTCAATCAAAAGGCACAGACTGGATGAAAGGATTAAAAAAAACACAAACCATTGTACTTTCTGTCATGAAGAAATACATCTAAACAATAGGACTCACTCAGACTCAACTAGAGGGTTAGAAAAAATATTCAACACAAGTGGAAAACAAAATTGAATAGGTGTAGCCATTTCCATATCAGAAAAATAGACTTTAACAATAGTAAAGAAAAATAAAGATGGTCATTATAAAATAATAAAGGGAGCAATTCAACAAAAAGACATAATAATACTAAACATATATGCACCAAACACAGAAGCTGACAGTTTCATAAGGCATATTCTTCTAAATCTAAGCAAAGAAATGAATAATGGCATAATAACTTCAATGCTCTGTTGACAGACTAGACTGATGATTAAAGCAGAAATACAAGGTGTCCATAAAGTTTGTGTGCTATTTAAAATAGTGTTCCATTGATATCCTGTATATAAAGATTGATATCCTGTATATAAAGAAACACTGGACTTAAACAGGACTCTGGAACAATAGACCCTACCAGATATAAACAGTATATTATACCTGAAACTATTGAATATACATTTTTCTCCTAAGCACATGGAAAATGTTCCAAGATTGATCATATCTTGGACAACAAAACAAATCCCAGCAAATTCAGGAAAACTGAAATAAAATCATGTATCTTCTCAGACCACAGTGGGATAAAACTAGAAACACTCAAGACAAAACACTCAAAACTATACAAAGTCATGGACAACCTGCTGTTGAAGGGGCACAGTCCTCTGCACCCTTGTAAGGTCAATCAGTCTCATTTGTGCTCCCTGAGGTATGAGGCCCTTAAAAGAAACATTTCTAGTACTTGGGCTAGAATTTTGGAGGATTTTCTCCCCCAGCTCACAGAAGTGGTATAGGTGAAAAGCCTATAAGTAAACCTTTAAATGGTTCCATTTTGTGAAGGCAAGTTTAAAGTCTTTTGTGTGTTAGAAAGGAAAAAATCCTAGATAGAACTCCATAAGAGGCTTAGAAGCTAATCATGTAAAAGTGATTTAGGGTGGAGCTTCGTGGAGGCGGTCTACAAACAGATACCTGTATATCTCAAGATTTCCAGACTACACCCTTAAGACGATTAACTGCTTCCAAATGGTCTGTTAAAGGATCAAGCATTTAAACTGCTTATTTCCTCAAAATTTTGTTTTGTGGTTTTGTTTTTTATTACTTAGCATAAGAATAACATTAGTAAAGTAGTTATCAGTTAAGCCAGTTAAACCTTAGCCCATAATGATAGGTTTATATAATGTTAGTAAAGTGAGTATCAGTTAATCCAATTTATCCATAGGCTTGTAAGTACCGGCAGTAAAAGGCCTGGGACAAAGTTTAAGTCCTATGTTTATTGATTAAGTTATGTGCCTATATAAGCTTTGGTGGAAGAAATAAAGCTTCTGAATGCCTGAGGGAGCTTCAGCCATTCCCTTTAAAATCGATCATTCTGTCCCCAGTGCTACCTCTGTGTCATCAGTCAGGGGGGGCTGGGTGGCAGCTACATGTTGTTGAATGATCCTTGGGTCAGTGAAGAGATTAAGATGGAAGCCAATAGATTCCTTGAACTGAATGAGAAAGGGGACACAAGCTTTCAAAATCTATGGAACTCAAGAAAAACATTCCTCAGGGGAAAACTCACAACCTTAAATGCCTAAATTAAAAAGACAGAGAGATCACAAATTAACAGCCTACTGTCACATTTCAAGGAACTAGAAAACAGAACAAATCAAACCCCAAGCCAGCAGAAGAAATATCAAAGCTCAGATCAGAACTAAACAAGGGGAAACTAAAATAGCAAAAATAGGATCAATGAAACAAAAACCTAATTCTTTCAATGGATAAACAAAATTTATCAACCTCTAGACAGATTAACCAGAAATAGAAGAGTAAGTACCCAAATGACTCTAAGCAGAAACAAAAAAGTTTACCAGGAGGATTAGAGATGATGCTGCATAAATACAAAATATCATTTGTGAATATTATGAAAACACTACACCCCAAATTAGAAAATAAAAAGGAAAAGGATGAATTCCAGGAAACACATAACCTCCCAAGCCTGAATCAAGAAGAAATAGAAATTCTGAACAGATCAATAATGAGTAGCAATATTAAAGAAGTAGCAATTAAAAATCTCCTAGTAAAAACAAGCCCCACCACAGATAAATTCACATCAGAATTCTACTAGACTTACAAAGAAGAACAGGAAGAACTGGTAGCAATTCTACAGAAATTATTCCATAATATCAAGAAAACAGGAATGCTCTGTAATTTATTCTATAAAGCCAATATTAATCACACTGACACCAAAGTCAGGAAAGGACATAACAACAACAACAACAAAAAATAAAATAAATAAAAGAAAATAAAGAAAAAGAAGGAGGAGGAGGAGAAAAGAAAATAAAACTACAGACCAAAATCCCTTATGAACATAGATGCAAACATCATCAACAAAATATTAGCAAACCAAATTCAATAGCACATCAAAATAATAATCCACCATGATCAACTAACTTGCCTCCCAGGGATGCAGAGATGGTTTCATATACCTAAATCAATAAATGTCTTGCAGCACCCCCCCCAAAAAAAAGAAAAACCAACCAACCAAAAAACAAACAAACAAACAAACAAAAACCCCAGAAAAACAAAAAACCAAAGATGACATTATCATCTCAATAGCTCAGAAAAACATTCGATAGAATCCAGCTCCCTTTCATTCAACAAAGTCTTAATAAAACAGGCATAGAAGGAACATAACTCAAAATTATAAAAACTATATAAGACAAACTCACAGTCAAAAAACATGGAATGGGGATGAGCTGAAAACATTACACCTGAGAACCAGAACATGAGAAGAGTGCCCACCATACTGTCTGAGTTTACTTAGGATTGGGAGTCCTAGCCAGAGAAATCAGGCAAGAAAAAGAAATAAAGGGCTTCAATATCAGGAAAGAGGAGGTCAAACTATCCCTATTTGCTGACAACATCATCTTGTATCTAGACAACCCCATGAGACTCTTGACGTAGATAAATAAATTCAGCAAAGTCTTAGGTTACAAAATCAATATAGACAAACAGAAGCATTTCTATATCCTAACAACAGTCAGGTGGAAAGTGAAATCAAGGACTCAAAAAAATTCATGATAGCAACAAAGAAAATAGAACATTTAGGAATACACCTAATGAAACAGGTGAACGATCTCTATAAGGAGAACTGTAAAACACTGATGACACAAACAAATAGAAAAATACCTCTTACTCATGGATTGGTAAAATTGATATCGTTAAAATGTGCATAGAGCTCAAAGTGATTTATAGATTCAACACAATCTCCCATCAAAATGCTAGAATTATAATTCACAGACCTAGAAAAAATAATTCTAAACTTCATTTTGAAACCAATAAAGAGACTGAACAGCAAAAGCAATCTTAAGCCAAAAGAACAATTCTGGAGGTACCATCTTACCTGACTTCAAATTATACTAAAAAACTATAGTAACCAAAACAGCATGGTACTGGTATGAAAGTACTAATGTAACAGACTAGAGAACACAGAAATAAAACCATCTACCTACAACCAACTGATATTTAACAAAGAAGACAACAACATACACTGAAGAAAGGAACTCTATTTAATAAGTTGTTCTGGGGAAACTGGATAGCTTCATGCACAACAATGAAATGAGATCCCTGTCTCTTGCCATACACAAAAATGAAATACTTAATTGTAAGGCAGGACACCATAAACATTCTAGGAGAAAACATAAGAAAAACTCTTCTAGACATCAGCCTAGGCAAAGTATTTCTAAGACCCCAAAGGGAAATACAGCAGCAACAACAAAATATTTATAAACAGGACTTAATTAAAATAAAAAGCATCTGCACAGCAAAGGAAATAATCACGAGTGAATAGACCAAAAACAGAATGGAAAAATATTTGCAAACTATACTGAACAAAGGTCAAATATCCAGAATCTATAAAGAACTAAAGCAAATCAGCAAGGAATAAAAAAACAACCAAATCAAAAGAGAGCAGAAGTTTTTCAAGAGATGATAAACAAATGGCCAAGAAACATCTAAAAAATGCTCAACATTACTAATCTTCAGAGAAATGCAATCAATAGTACAAAGAGATACCACCTTATTCTTTTCAGAATGCCATAATTACAAGTCCCAAAACATAGATGCTGGTGCGGATAAACAGAGAAAGGACTAGTTATATATTGATGGTGGGACTGTAAATTAATACAACCTATATGGAAATTCCTCAAAGAGCTAAAAGCAGACATACCACTCAATCCAACAATCCTACTCCTGTGTATCTACCCAAAAGAAATGAACTAACTTTATCAAAAGGACACATGCACTGGAATGTTTACCACAGCATGATTCCCAATTGCCTAGATGTGGAATTAACCTAAGTTGTCCATCAATTCATGAATGGATAAAGAATATGTAAAGTGTACACACGCGTGCACACACACACAACATGGAGTACAAAAAGAATGAAATAAGGTCTTTTGCAGCAACTTAGATGAAAGCAGAGACTATTATCCTAAGTGAAGAATGGAAAACCAAACACTCTATGTTCTCACTAATAAATAGAAGCTAATAGGTGGGTACACATCTAAGAAACCAAGAAAAGGGAAAGGGGTATGTGGGATAAAATGGTATTGGGTACAATTAACCATTCTATTGGGTACAATTAACATTATTCTGGTAATCAGCATACAGAAAGTCTGACTTAGTATTTGGAAATAATAAAAAGAATCTGTGGTAACATAATAACAATTTTTATTCACTGTGGTATCTATTTATCTATATTTAAGGCTTATGAGCCTTTTTTTTTTTGGAACACCAGGATCTGTAACTACAACTAAAATACCACCAAGCTGGCAGTTAACTCCTTCCCTTTCATTAATAAGAATTTACAGCTTGAAAACCAAGTATCCCTAACTATACAGAAATATCACTATTTCAGTTTTTAAAAAGATAAAAACTAAAATACCATTCCTGCATTAAGAAAAGCAAAGCAATTTAAAATTATCAGATTAAATCACAACTGTTCAAATATATATGTAATATTTTCAAATATTTTGAATCTTAAAACTGTTTGCCTAAAGGAATTTTTCAGTCTTTTCACATGCAATATTCTGGCTTTGTAAGTGCCAAAATTCCACAAGGAAGCTGCTGGCAATATTTCTGTTTCATTAGAGAAAAAACACTGAAATCAGTTTACTCTGGACTCTGATCAAAGAATAAAATAAGAAGCACTGAAAAAGATAGTTTCAATAATGTATGGCAAATGTATCTTTTAAGTATTTATAAGTCATAGGCAAATTCTTTAAAACACAAAGAAAAGTTATGATTAAATATTTTAAATTTTATGTTTGCTCTTTTTCTTATTCAAAGAGATTGCATAATTGGAATTGACTAATTAGAAAATCTAAAGTATAAATAAATACAACATACAAATAATACATATAACATTGTATCAATATGATTATTAATTCATATATTTTGTAATATTTTTCCAGTTTTAAATATGATTTGTTCCTCAACATTTTCGCATAAGTATATCTCTACACCTTTCAATAAGATAAAAAGACAAACTTTAGTGTTGTGTAAATCCCATCATATCGGTATTCAATCATCCATTTAATTATTCATTTCTTAGATATTTTGGAAATTATACAAAACAGATTTTATTTCAATACAAAACTAATTACTAAACTGAATACGTGCCAATGAGCTATGCTAAAGGCTACAATGGTAGCTTTGTTATTACTACATGTGTGTACAGTCTCTACTTAGTTATTGTAAAGCATTTATAAATTGTCATGTATGTACATGCGGTGTAGCTTCACATATTTTTAAAGTGTACTAGTCCTGGGTGACATAAACTTGACACCAGCACTGGTCTGCATCCAAACCTCTTGTTATCTAGAGGATGTGCATTGACTTCTGGTCTGTCAATCTGAACCAAAACAAAAATATAAAAGTCTTTCACATGTCTACATACAAAACAAGTTCAAAATTAATAATATATTAAACTTTGTGTACACAGACCTAGAAAAACCTCACAGTACTTTCATTTTTTTGGCATGTTGACATTAGCGTTGCTTTATAGAGAATACACAAATTTATACATAAGATATACATTTTTTAAGGAATGCATATTACATTCTAGGATTAGGAGCATTGAAGTCATATTTTGCTAAGGATGAAGGAAAGAAAAGGCTTCTTCCCTATCACACTCACTTCCTTGATAAATCTGTCATTCACAATGAATGATTATGTTCCCACTGTGCAGTAAAAATGGCAGCGTGAAACTCTCCCAGGACTTTAGCATAGAACCTTGTTCTGTTTCCTTGGCACTCTGTCAACACCAATATAACTCCCATTATCTGACATTTTTATTGCTATGTTACCTCAGGTAAACATTAAGGAAGTTGCTTTTTCTTAAATAAATGAATGGATCATCAGTGGCCTATTGTCTTCCAGTTATAAACAGATAGAGTCACTGCTGCACCTGTCCATTAGTTAATGATTTCCTAAAAATGAAGGCAGAGGTTTCTTTTGGAGTTTTCTGCCAGAATTACCAGGACTTGTTTCCTTCATTGACTCTCTTGCATAAGACAGAAGCCAATGCAAGAGCAGTTTCTCTCACCTCCATGAAAATATCACATCTTTGACACTACAAGGAGTCTGGAGAAAACGGGGATTAAAATCAAATATAAGAACATTAATAGCCTAATAAAAGAAAAGAATTGCCTTTTTTTGATACCAACATTCTGGAATATGAGGAATTTATAAGTTTCCTATACCTTCTAAACTGTTCTTTCCTTCTTAAAACCCTATAATCTTCCATCCATTGCACTCAAAATCTGCCTCTTTGATAGAAGGTGCTAAATAAATACTGTAGACTTTCTAGATTATAACAGAACACTCTGGGCTCCACTGTTTCTCTCCCTCTGACTCATTCTCTTCAACATCCTCCAAGAGTCACCACCTTTAAAAGACATGTTTGTGGCTGGGCACAGTGGCTCAAGCCTGTAATCCTAGCACTCTGGTAGGCAGAGGGGAGAAGGATCCTTGAACTCAAGAGTTTGAGTCCAGCCTGAGCAGAGAGAGACACTGTCTCTCCTAAAAATAGAAAAATTAACCAGGCATGCTGGCAGGTGCCCATAGTTAAGAGGCTGAGCAGAAGGATTGCTTGAGCCCAGGAGTTTGAGAATGTTGTGAGCTAGGCTGAGGCCATGGCATTCTAGGCCAGGCAACAGAGGGAGACTATGCATCAGAAAAACAAAAGAAACAAACAAATAAACAGTTTGGTCATGCCCCTCTCCAAGCAAAGATCCACAGAGGCTGCCTTTGATATCTCCACCTGTACCGAACAACTTCTTCCTTCCTTCAAGATGCTCCCTCTCCTTGCTGCATGTCACCTCTCTAAGTCTAGGCTGTTATTCCTAACTGCAAACACACACTTCCTGTTCATATCAGGCCTCCTCCGAGTCTGTTCCCAAACCTTCACTCTTGCCAAATTAAATGCAAATTGGAATCTTCAGGACTGCTCATCCCTGACTCAGAGGAGCTTACCTTCCTTTTCTCCCTATCAAAATTTTATTTATGCCTCAAAGGAAGTTCAAATCCTGCTTCATGCAATGTTTTCCTTCTTACTCTATATTCAGATTTCCTCGCTTGAATTCTTACTTACTACTTTATACTGTTATTGCTTTGGGGGGTTTGCTTCTCCAACTAGATTCCCCTCAGACCTCCCAATAATTTTCCAGCAGTGTCTTAATACAATTAACATTAGGCTGCAAGACTGTATGTGGAAGTGTCAGAGCTCACTAAGGTTGCCCACTAATTGCTGAGAGGCTAATTTATCAGGCAAGTCCAGACGAATGCACCAAGATTGCCATGTACAAATTGTAAAAATGAATTTGAATGTTTCAGCTCAATTAGAATGAAGGTCTTAACTATATGACTGTGTATGGATAAGTATATGTGTGTTTTGATCTTAAAAGAGAAATCTGGGACTCCTAATTTCTCCTTTTCTCAAAGGATTATCATATTCACCCTCACATTGTTGGATGTCATATAAATTTTAAAACTTACTGATAAGCCCCTAAAGTGAACATTTATAACACTGTCCCATTAGCCAAGATAAAAAATTATGATCAAAAAAATTTTTCCAGAAAAACTTATCTAGGATATCATCTATAAATATTCATGGTGCTGACTTCCTGAAAACCATTTATCTGCTTAGTTGCACTTATTATTCTAATTTCATACATACTTATTTTCTCTTGAGTAGGAAAATTGTTTCTTGAAGAGTCAACTATTTTCTAAGCCCTTTTGATACTGCTGGTTTGCTTACTCACTGTTCGTAACACTCCCATGCACCAGCTGAAATAAGAATGTAATTATAATTCACCAAGAAGTGGTGACTATATGAGCTTTCTAAAATTGCATCTTCTGTGATTATGGAAGTGTATAATTTGCAATGGTGGATATGTTAGCCACTAGCCATATCTGGCTATTGAGCATTTAAAATGTGACTAGTGGGACTGAGGAAATTGGATTTTTCTGTTAGTTAACTTTAAATAGCTATATATTGGTGCAGACTCCTGCATTAGAGAATATAATTCTGATATAATCAAACTGTTATGATGATGTATTTACTAAAAATACATAGGCTAAATAAATAATACTAAGATAAAATGAAATTTATTTTAATGGCAAATCGAACATTCACAACACAAAACACATAAATTTTTGTGAATACAACTGAATATTTGTAATTGATATATCTGGATAAATAAAAACAAATATTTAGAAAGAAAAATATTTAGAAGTCAGAAGGTGTACATTTACAACTATAATTCTAACTGGGTATGCAGCATTAGGAAAACTATTGTATTTCTTTGAGCCCCAAAAGCATAGAACATGAAATCACCAACCTTAAAATTATTTGATTCTATATTGATTTCATACTTATTGTGACTACCTCAAAATTTTTGAGACTCAAATGGAAATATATACATATGTTTGAACATTCTGAAAACTGGCAAGTTATGTAGAATGGAAGCAAATTAAAGAAAAATATGTTTCAAAATATTACCAATTTTTAAATCTACTGGGACCTTGAGGCTGAAACCTTAGTTTATATATTTTTCTGTGCCACCTCAGAATATATGTTGATATTTATAAATAATTGTCTGTAATACTTCAAATTTGTTTTGTTTGCTTTAAGGAAAGGCAAGTGAAAATAAGGATATAACATAATAACTGAATTAAACAATTTTTTCCATTCTAATATTTTTAAATAAATATTTTTTCATATGAGAAAATATGTTTTATTTGTGTACAAAAATAAATTGTCTTCTTAAGTATTTTATTTTCCTTCTGGGAGGTCCCTTTTGAAGGACAGTTTCCAGTAGACTGCAGTATAGCACACTGGTTTACACACTGTTTGCACACAAAGATGTGGAGATCAGCACTTCTGTTCAACTAACCACCTTTAGGAGGAGGGGTGAAGGGAGGAAGAAGGTGTCTCCTGATTGTGCCTTTCACTGAATGGTCATTGAGTTAGCAAAGCAAGGTCAACCTCCCTGATGCTTCTGTCTCCAGAGTGAGGGGGCCATACTCCAATAGGTTGTATAATGATTCATTTGTATGCTGAATGAAAAATATCAAAACTCTTACTTGTATCTCATTTTCATATAAAAAACTAAGAGAGAAATTAGACATTACAAACATTTGACATATAATATGTAAGCACTGGTATTTGCCCACTGCAAGATCCATCCTTTCTGTCTTTTGGGGCTACTGTAACAAAAATGCCGTAAACTGAATAGCTTAATAACAATAGGAATTTATTTCTGTTCTGGAGACTAGGAGGTCCAATACCAAGGTACCAACAGATTTGGTCTGGTGAGAGCCCACTTGCTGGTGGACATGGTAGAATGGGTGAAGGAAATCTCTGGGGTTTCTTTTTTCATTGGAGAGGACTCCACCCTCAGAACCTAATGACCTCCTAATGGCTCCATTTCCAGATACCATCACAGTAGATGTTAGGATTTAACATATGACTTGTGGGGGAAAAAATAGTCAGTTTATAGCATTCTCTTTTCAATTAGTTAATAGAATCACCTGATTCATATCACCATATATTGCCAGTTAGAATAAAGTTCCTAAACTTCCTTGCAGCTAAGTTTTGGCCCCTTTGATGCAATAGTATACCATCCAGAAATCTTCCTCAAATGGAAGTATGAATGTTATTTCTCCTTTCTGCCTTCCTGCTAATTAGAACATGAATGTAATGGCTAGAGATTTAGCAGCAGCTACTCTGGACCATGAGGGAGAAGACCCATAAGACCCAAGTCAAGAATAGAAGTAAAGAAAAAACTTTATTTTTCTTTTCTTGAGGATCTCGTGAAGCTACCAAACCAAACAGTCCTTGGTTATCAGCCTCAAAATTTCACCTGGAAGAGAAATAAAACTTCATCTAGTTTAAGACTCTGCTATTTGTTTTAAATAATCTTTCTTTTGTATGCAACTAGACCTAAGCTTAACTGACACACATAAATTTGTAGACATGTATTTATATATAATGTATACATGCTTCTTATTTTTCATAGATTATGTCATACAATAACTTGGAGATTACAGAGCTAAAGGACTGTTGCATGCTACTGTCAAGGTCATCTCTATTTTGAATCAGTAGAATTTCATTAGTTACCATCTACATATACTAATTATATTTGACTCTTAGTGTTTGGGGGAGCTATGATCACAGAGCCTTGGGAAATCTAAAATTCACAATGCAAAATACGTAAATTTTCAGAAAAACAACTGACTTTTCACAGATATAATTTCTATTCAGAGTCTCATGTTCTCTCAGTATATTGTTCCATCACATGACACACACACACACACACACACAAAGTTGTTTAAATTACTTCACAAAATGTTATACAATAACAAATGAAGAATGTAAAAAGCATTCATATTTAGATGCCAGGTGCTTGGCTAGATTCACTTGTTAATTAATAACTTAATCCCATTCATCAGCCTCATGGTGCCTATTACTCAAATCCATACCTTGATTAAATTTTTAAAAAATCATACGTCATGATCCTTACGGTAGTTTGCAAATTGGTCAAGTCTTCCAAGGTCAAATGAACAAATATCAAGGGTTGTATTGTGAGCCAGACTTCCGCTGCATCCTACCACTCTATAGTAAGTTTATTGGTTAATAAACAGTCATATTTAAACTTAATGGTGACAGTTATACACAAAGGTTAGTAAATAAATATCAAAATGAACCCTCAATTTGATCCAAATATGCTCAAGCTGAGAGCCCTTACACTCCTAACTCAGAATCATTCATTCTACCCAGCAACTTTGAATACTAAGAGCTTCTAGCTTACCAGAGGCTCTATGAGTACAGTACAATTTCTGCTGACAAAATGACGCTTATGGCAAAATTGCAATGATGGAACGGTAATTCAAATAATATTTCATAAAGAGAATGAAAAGAAATTGTATTTCTATATTTCATGTACTATAGTAATGTTTTCAATGAGGGAGTCATTAAGAAATGGATATTGGAAGACTTAGTATTGTTAAAATGTCCATACTACTCAAAGTGGGATTTACGGATTCAATGCAATATCTATCAAAATCTCAAAGGAATTTTCTACAGAAACAGAAAACACAACCCTAAAATTGATATGGAACTACAAAGGACCATGACAGCCAAAACAATCTTAAGAAGAACAAAGCTAGAGCCATCACACTTTCTGATTCCAAAATAAACTACAAAGTTACTATAATTAAAACAGTATGGCACCAGTTAAATGACAGACATAGATCAATGGAACGGAATAGAGAAGCCAATAATAAATTCACACATATATGGTCAACTGAGTGTCAAAAAGACAGGATGGGGAAGGATGGTCTCTTCAATAAATGTTGTTGGAAAGTTAGGCATTCACATGCAAAAAATAAAATTGGACCCTTTTCGTATACCATACACAAAAAATGAACACAAAATGGATTAAATACTTAAACATAAGATCTAGACAATGTAAAACTCACAAAGGAAAAACTTCATGACATTGGTCTTGACAATGACTTTTTGGATATGATACCAGAGCATGGGCAACAAAAGCAAAAATAGACAAGTGGGTCTATGAGGACTAGCAATTAAGTTCTTGAAATCATCTTAGAAAAAGTGCTCCATACCTCATTGCTGAATATCACTAGCGTCACCTTGAAAATACTCCCCTTCCGCTATACACCAACACCTAGTCTACCCTTCAAAGCAATTTTGGAACTCTTTTTTCTGTCATGACCATTAGCTGTCATCATACGTGGTCTGACAATTAAGTTCACAATCTTGCCACCATGTGCTTACACTGGCAACACTGTACAAAAAACTCGGTAAGGTTTCATAACCTTGGTATATCAGTGTTCTACAGCTGTGTTTGTGTCAATGTGTGGCAGTGTGCTGCTGAGTGACATTCACTATTGTTGTAATGTGTTTTTATGTGCCATATGATGACAGTTCCAATAGTCATTCCAGAAAAAGAGTTCCAAAATTGCTTTGAAGGGTAGACTAGAAAATGATGAATGTGCATAGTTTCCCTTGAGAACTATCCAAAGGTGACCTTAGTGATTTACAGCAATGAGGTATACAGGACCTTTTCTAAGATGAGTTCATAAACTTAATCATCAGACCTTCATATATGAAACTAAAAAGCTTCTATAAGTAAACAATCAACTAATTGAAAAGACAATCTATGCCATTCAAGAAAATATTTGCAAATCATAAAACTATCAAAGGATTACTTTCAAAATAGATAAGGTACTTCTTCAAATGAATAGCAAAATTCAACCAAACAAACAAAAAACAAAAACCACAAACAACCCAATAAAAAATGGTGAGTACACCTTTCTCCAAAGACCACATAGGAACGGCCAACGGTCATATGGAAAGATGCCCAAGATCACTAATCATCAGGAAAATGGAAATTAACACCACAGTGAGATACCGCCTTAAGATGGTTATTACAGAAAAAAAGAAAGTGTTGGCATGAATATGAATAAATTAGATTTCTCACGCATTCATGAGAATGTAAAATGGTGCACCTTCAGTATTCCTCAAAATAATTAAAAATAGAAATACTATGTGATTCAGGAATCTTGCTTCTGAGTGTTTTTCCAATAGGTTGGAATCAGGATCTCAAAGAAATAGTTGCATTCCCATGATTACTGCAGCATTATTCAAATAGGCAAGAATGTGGAAAGAACCTAAATGTCCTTTGACAGATGAAGAAATAAAGAAAATGTGATATACTTATACAATGAAATATTATTCAGTCTTAAACAAGGAAATCTTGCCAATGGCACAATAAGGATAAGGCTTGAAAACATTATGTTGAGTGAAATAATCCAATTACAGAAGAATAAATAATACATAATACCATTCAGAGGAGTTATGCAAAAACCTGGATACAATGAAAGCAGAAAATTGAATGATTGTTGCCAGGGAATGGGAAAGAGGCAGAAATGAGGAACTGCTATTCAATGTGTATAGTTTCAGTTATGCAAGATGATTAAGTTCTACAGATCTTCCATACAACCTTATGCCTATAGTTAATAACACTGTATTTGTTAAGAGTCCTGAAATTTGTTAAGAGGGCAGATCTTCTGGCAAGTGTTCTTATCCCAATAATAAAAAAAGAGAAACAGATATAAAGATGGGATTAAGAGCTATCTCAGGAGCTGATCATAGACAGAAAGAAAAAGAAGAGAGAGAAATATATTTATTTAGCAATTACAATAATAATTCTTTCAGAAATGTTAAGGCTCTCATGATTTAACACAGAATTATAGTCCTAAAATTCAAAACCAAGTAAGAATAGTAGGACTCATTTAGACCAACCTCTTTTTTATTTTTAATAAGAAGGAACTGGGGTTTTACAAAGTTAAGGATGTCCACAAAATTATACAGCTAATTAGCAACAGAATCAGTAGAAAAACTCAGGTTTCCACATTTTGTTCAAGTTTTTAATTTGTTTCATTATTTTCCCACTACTTTCTATATGTCTGAGTTTAACCTTTTTATTTTGTACAAAGACTCAGTTAAAACATAACCTTTGGATTCCTGCTTCTCCATTCTTGTAACACTTTACTAAGAAGAATGTGTTTCAACTGCATCCAGGTTAATACAAAAGATATAAAGTCACCATCTTTTTTAGTGGTCGAATGGTACTCCATGGTATACATATAACATAGCTTGTTAAACCATTCATGGATTGGTGGGCATTTAGGTTGTTTCTACAATTTGGCAACTGTAAATTGAGCTGCTATAAACAGTTTAGTGCAAATGTCCTTATAATAAAAGGATTTCTTTTTCTTCTGGGTAGATGCCCAGTAATGGGATTGCAGGATCAAATGAGAGGTCTAGTCCAACGTACTCAATTCTGATATGAGGACAACTGATGTTAATACATGATGGGGTGGTGGAGGAATAGGGGAGTGGAGAGAGGGAAGGAAGGAGGAGGGTGGGGGGTCACGGTGTGTTGCACACCTCTTGGGGGTGGAACACAATTATAAGAGGGATTTTGCCTAACAAACACAAGCAGTGTAACCTGGTTCTTTGTACTCTCAATGATTTCCCAACAATAAAAAACAAAAAGTACAGATCCTGTGCATTTCTCTGGCGAGAAAGTTATTTAATTTATGTTATTTCTGAGATCCTCAACCAGAAGTGGTTGAGAATCCTAGTTATGAGGCATATTTTTCTCTAACTCATTTTGGTAACATTTTTAATTAAATAAAGTATGTTCAACTTGAAGTTTGTGATTCCTCCTCTACCAAGCAGTGTGTACTTATAGTGTGTCACACAAGAAAAAACGTTTCCAGTCATTCACTCTCTGGTTTAATAAATTTTCATCATTCAAAAAAATAAACAAACAACAAACATAACCTTTGGGGAAAATTTTTAAGATGATGCAATTGCTCTGTATTCTGATTACATTGGTGGTTACCCATGTCCATGTATTTGATAACATTCATAGTACTGTATATTACAAAAAGTAAATTAAAAACATAAAAAAATTACCCTTTAATGTTATTGAAAGAGCTAATATTTTATCTAGTCTATCTGAATTTTTCATACTATATGTCTTAGTTATTTCCAATAGGAAATCAAGAACAAAATATGGTATTTTAAACCCCTTTATCTGTTATTCACTGATTTTATTTTATTTAGTTGCCTACTACTTTACTGCATGCAATTTTTCTACCACCAAATATAAACATAAAATAAAGATAGAAGAATGAGGTTTAAGTTCTCCCTGTTATTGACAAATATTCCCCCAAAAGAAAATATTGTTCATGAAAAACTTAACAGTAGCGTGGCTAGCAATGTGGATGTACTAGAAGACTTAGAAAATTATACCATTTAGATCAGTCGTAAATAGCTCATAAAAAAATAGATGACGATTACAACTACCTATCATTTATAGAGTCCCTGTGCACTTGGAACTGCACTAGATGGGAATATCAATTACATCTAGTCCACAACTATCATTCATGAAAAAAAGAAATATTTTTAGGTGCCAATCATCTGTATTTAATGCCAATGTAGGGGATAAATCCAGAAGATCATGGCAGAGTAGAAACGATATGATTGCCAGAGTTACTCAATGGGATTCAAATTGCATCTTCAGTCTCTTCTCACTCAGAGGTTTTTGATGAGCTTTTCTTTTTAACATCTCTGAATCTCTGTGTTCTCCCTAAGTGGAAAAATCCTGCCTACTCAGCTGGGCAATTATGTGGATTAAATATGATAATGTCATTATACATTGTACGCACCTAACAAAATAGCACATATTCTATAAATATGTAATCAACAAAAATCTGATGGTGTATATAAATAATAATTAAAATTTAGAGTTTTCCATATACGTTATATCTTTATAAGTGCTTTAAGTAGAGTATAATTTATTCATCTGCAAAAAATGTAGAGGCAAGTGCTACTATTATCCTACTTTTATAGATAGAAAAACTGAGACACAAAAGACTGAAGTTATGTAATAAAAGTCATAGAGTTAGCAGATTGAAAATTGAAATTCAGACCCAAACATCCAAGCTCCAAATACATCTTCTTAAAGAACTTCACCATTATTACTTTACGTATAAGTGACCTGGCACAGAGCAGATGCCCAGTTGTAACTGCTTTTTATGGCAAACTAATCTCACTGGACTCTCAAGAAGTTCAGTGTGAGCTGGGGCTACATATATTAATGATGTAAATAAAACCATTTTGCGGTGGCACCTGTGGCTCAAAGGAGTAGGGCCCCAGCCTCATATGCCAGAGGTGGTGGGTTCAAACCTAGCCCCGGCAAAAAACAAAACAAAACAAAACATTTTGCTCACATAAAGTTGGAGATTTCTTTCTATTGCTGATGTTAATCAAAAGTGAAGGCTTCCATTAAAAAAAAAAAAATCCCTTCACCTCTCTCCTGAGCCTTGAACTCAGATGTCCAGCTGCTCCCAACATCTCATGTGCACGTCATACCTATACCCAAGGGCTAGAGCAATAGGGAATTGGGTAGATAAGAGATAGGACACAACATAAAGAGCAAAATAGGAGGTTTTGCAGTTCAGTCCTAGTAAATGAATCACCTTACTTCAAGAAGAGAGAGCTGAAACTGCCAGAATAGAGAAAGAGAAAGGAATCCATTGGGGGAGTACTCCTAGGACCAACAGGAGAGGGCAAGCAAGGGGGCCAAGTGGAGAGATGTTAATGAGCTTGCGTGGTGATGCAAGAGGAGGAACCACATTGGCACAGCCAATCACGGCCCTGTAGAAAAGAATGGCCACCACGAGTTCCAGGAAACATCTAGGAACTTTATTTTGTTATTATTAAACATATTTCTGCCACTAAACACTTTTTGAGTTCTGAGATAGATCGTTTTGGAACAGCTTTATATAGATATAATTCATACATTATAAAATTCACCCATTTAAAGGATATAAAAAGAGTACTCACAGCATTCTGCAGCCTTCATCAATTAAAATTTTTGTTGAGCCTATGGTATTAATTTCCTCCCCAAAAGAATGTTTTGGCCCTTGCAACTTCCCTGTAGTCTAAATATTCTCCTATGTCATACATATCTGACTGCTTGAGGTGACCTATGAACACTTGGACATAGATTCTCCAATGCAGAACAGCTTTACTTCTCCCTCTGATTTCCTTACCTGAGGTCTGTCTACCACAGCCTCAGAGTCTGTATATTTTCTGTGTCTTCTCCACTCCTATTGTACCAGCTTCAGTTCAGAAGGACGTTGTCCATTTCCTGAACTACTGAGATACCCCCTAAGATCCCAGGTGCTAAATACACAGTGCTATTTGTCATCACTTCCCCTCTCTTTTGCTTAAGTGCCAGGATCTTCCCAGCTTGGTGAATCCTCAGCACCATGCTCCAGAAAGCCCCACCGCATGACTGGAGTTGACACAGATGGTGACACCTTGACTGTATCTTCTTACTTTCCTTTCTATCCTTTATATTTTGTGAGAGTCACCTTCCTAAAATAGAGATCTACTGTGGTGACAGAATTCTAAGATGACCCCAAACATTCCCATTCCCTGTTTAAAGGTCTTACTTAATTCCATCCTTCTGAACATGAGCAGAAGTATGAAAATGATGGACTATGATCCCATGATTAAGTTGGTAAAATCACTTGACTTGAATTATTTAAAAGGGACATTTAACCCAATTATAGCACAAGAATATGGGGAAAGGGACAAGAGAGGGAGGGAGTAGGGGGAGGATGGGAGAAGGGATGGTATTTGGTGGGACTACACCTACAGTGAATCTTAGAAGGGTACCGGTGAAACTTACTGAATGCAGAAAATAAAGGTCTTAACACAATAACTAAGGAAATGCCATGAATGCTATGTTAACTAGTTTGATGAAAATATTTCAGATTGTATATGAAACCAGCACATTGTATCCCATGATTGCATTAATATACACAGTTACGATGTAATAAAAAAAAAAAAAAAAAGAACATTACCTGGGCTGGCCTGACCTAATCAGAAAAACCTTTAAAAGGAATAGGGCTGTTGTGAAAGTTAAAGAGATCTGACATTAACAGAGATTTTTCAGTGCTGACTTGGAAGATGAAAGGAGCTATGTGGCAAGGATATAAGAGTATCAATGAGGGGCTGAGACAAATCCCAGCCTAACAGCCAGAAAGAAAGCAGTGGCCTCAGTTCTATAATTGTAAGTAACTGAATTCTGCCAACAACCATGTGAAGCTGGAAAAAGACCCTCCACTGTTGAGGAATTCAGCCCAGCTCACACCTGCTTTCAGCTTCCTGAGGCCCTGAGCAGAGGACCCAGGTTCACCAGGCCCAGATGTCTGACCTACAGATCCTTGAACAAATAAATGGGCATTGTTCTAAGACGCTGGGTTTTTAAGAGTTTGTTATGCAGAAATTTTTTAAAAATCTAATATATCCTGTCTTTCTCAACTTAAAAAATCTAAACTAGCTCCCTAAAATGGCAGAATAAATTAATTTTTCTCAATACTTGGTGAAATTTCTTCAAATAAATACAATTGTATGCTATATTTACTCCATTCTGTGGTATATATCTTGATCCAAAGTTCCTATAAAAGCTAGGTTTCCTCAATGTGTTCAAATAAATATGATTGCATGTATATTTTTTCCATTCTCTGGTTTATATCTTGATCCAAAGCTCCTGTAAAAGCTAGGTTTCCTCAATGTGTTTCTAATCCAAATGAAAGCCTTGAATAACTAGGTATGATTAAATGAGCTTGCTTAGGAGACTTTTGCAAGAGGCCATACAGATATGCTGCCTCTGGAGTATCTGATACACTGCTGCTAGGACAAGAGCCCTTCAACGCGACACTAAAAGACCATTCTTCGTCTTGGCACCTCTGTTGCAATTATCAGTGCACTTCAACCAACCACACCACTGTCAAGATGCATTCCTTGATCATCAGTTACAACAGTACCATTTTCCTGCCATGATTATTCTGTGCACACACAGGTTGTTTATATTTTCCCTTGATTCTTCGTTTTCACAGGCATGTCATAAGATATGGTTCCATAATATTATGGAATTCCTTATGTTTAGTTTCTTTGCAAGAAGATATATTCATTCCCTATGACAGCATTATTCTTCGTTCTTCCAAAGGAGTTCCCGCCAAATAAATGAGAAATAAATAAGTGCCCATCCTAGATTGCAGAGACCATGCTGTGGAGGCACACAGAGCATCAAAGAGAGATACAAAACATTTCTTTCCCAAGAAATAATCTACTACTGTACAACCACAATACATCTGTAAGAGGCAAATCTACCTTTCTCACATTTTGTTTATACATCTCTCTTCTTGTCCAATTTTTTTTATGGAAGCAAATTTAACCCACTTTCCTGAAAATAAGAATCTAGCAAACAGTATGTACCATTGCACAGATGAGAGTACTGCTCTCTTCAAAGGCTAAGGATGTAAACAGAGGTAATTAATGAGTAAGGAGCATGTCCAGTGGTTCTGCTCTCAGCCTGAGTCTGCTAGAAAAGTGACGGGATTACGGGGTGTATATTAAAAGTGCTTCATGGAGAATAGGCAGTCAATCAATATTGGCTAATTATTGAGCTGAGCTCTAAACCTTGAAAGATTTTGCTTTTCATTTACTCATTTAACAAACGTTTATAAGCTGTTTTTAATGTGGCAAAGTATAAGAGTATATACAAGGATGAGAAATGGCAACTGAAATGGAATTGATCATAGTTTGGTATAAGAAAATAAATAATAACGAGATTAGATTCAAAAGGATAAATGCAGAGCTGCTGCTTCAGGAAAGAGAGATTATTTATTTCTAGATGAGTTGAAAGAAACACCAGAGAGCGTGTGAATGTAGGCAAGAGTATGAGTGTGTGTGTGTGTGTGTGTGTGTGTGTGTGTGTGTGTGTGCGAGCACGCGCGTGCACATGTTTCAGTGAGGCAGCTGAGAGAACATGATATGGTGATACACACACTTGAAATGAGTCTTTACAATGATTCAGCAATTCTAGGTTGTATAACAGAACATATTTCTAGGCATGAAAACAATATGAAATTATAAGAAGACATGACACACTTGAGGGAAAGAACAAGAAGATATTACTGTGACAAGATTTAAAGTATGCATGGGTGAGTAGTAAAATGAGATGTTGAAGGCAGGAAAGAACTTGTTCATGAAATGGTAAAAGGTTTTATGTAGCACAATACAGAGATAATTCTGTTCCTCTGTCTAATTGTCCTGCTCCTCCAATCCTCTTCTGCATACAGACCCTGGCACTGAGCCTGGCACCTGCTAGGCCCAATCAAAATAGCCTCCAGAGAAATTGATCTAAGGTTAGACAGTATCTAAACCAAGCTGCAGACACTGAACACAGTGATGATCCAAAGGCAAGTAATGGACCCCAAGCATGTTCTATATATTCCTTAGGACTCTTCATATTGAATTTTGGTGGATGGAAGGACAGGTAGAGGGGGAGACCTCCTTTTCTCCTTTCTGTGTAAAAAAGTGTAAAGATGAAGGGGCAATGCTATCAGTAGCTATGTGAAAGCTTATCTACACAGTAGAGGGAAATCAACACTTAAAGGACAGAAGAGGAATGAAAACCAAGGAAGGTATCATTCTCATAGTGTTTTGTTCTTTCAATTTAGTCAGTCCTTTCTTTTACAGCCCTTTTCAATGATTTGGTTAAATAAGCCAATGCTGTCATACCCAGGCTAATTAAAATTGGATTTCTGTTATTTACAACCAAAACATTAAGCCTGTGTTTTATTTCACGTATATCTTTTAATTTTTGCCAAAATAAATGTTTAAAATATTTCAAGTACTTTTTTATATTGTAAGCACCTCAATAATATTTTATTCTCTTTTGGAAGGAGGGGCAGCATTCAAGTTTTAACAGGTAAACTAAATAATTTCTGCTAAGGCTTCTAGTTTTGCTAATAGAAGGCTAGTTAATACAAATCAATACTGCTACCAGAAAATCTGGAGAAAGTGTTATAAAAATAATGCATTTTTAAGTCTTTGCAGAGCTAACAAGAGAGTGAAATACCATTTCTAGATACAGAAAAGTACAAAGGTCCAGAAGGAGAAGTCTGACTTGGGGACTACTTTTCTTAGGAATCTGGAAGATCATCTAAGAAGCAAATTACATAGTGGGGCAGCATTAGGAAAATGGGATTGCAGTCCAAGGCCCACTGTGGTGGAGAGGTAGGTAAATCTACCTCATTGGGTTAAGATATGAAAAGGCTTAATCTTAGGAGTAACACAGAACAAAAGGTGAACATCTCTTCACTGAAATTGCAGTTTAGCTTCAGGCCATTGCTACTGGAATTGAACAGAGGCACACCTGCATCGCTGGTGCCAGCGGGTACCTGGCAGGAGCCAACATAGCTCTCCATTGAAGAAAAATAACATCATGCTAGGACCCAAATTATTTCTCCAATTTAAAAATACTATTTTACACATAATCCAAAATAAAGACACAAGGCAACAGATCAATAGAGATACAACTCTCCAGGTAAAACAGGAAGAGAGTAATGAGACCTCCAGACTATGCTTATTTGCTTATTATGTTCAAAAGATAATAGATAGATTCAAGAAATAAAAGACAAGATTGGACATGTTGGCAGAGAAGTAAAAAGCATAAAAAATAGTGACATGCAAATTCTAAAACCAGTAAATATGATAATTTAATTTGAAAACTCAATGGATGGTTTTAAAAACAAAACAGCAACCATGGCTGAACTATTCAGTAAACTTGAAAATGAGTTGAAAGAAAATACACAGAATGATGAGTAAAGAGAAAAAGTATAAAAATATCAAAAATTGGGTAAGTAAAAGGGAATATAGAGTGTAATGGTTGGAGTAAAACAAAAAGATAAAGATAAATGGGTAACTGCATTATTAGAAACTGTGCTGACCGAGGACTGTCCAAAATTTATTGAGGATGTGAATTCACGGACTTGAGGCCTCACAACCTCAAGCATGACAAATAAAAAAAAATCTACATCTAAATATATCAGGCAGACCTACAGATAAAGACAAAGAAAAAAACCTCAAAGGAAGAAGTAAAAAAGAGAAGATTAACTTCAAAGTAGCAATAATTATGCTGGCAGCTAACTTCTCAACAAAAGAAAGGAAGCTGGAAAAATAAAAATGATATTTTAATGTCCCTAAAAACATATGCCAACCTAACATTTGCTACCAAAATAAAATATTCTTCAAGAATGAAAGTTGAAAGAGAGCTATTTCAGACATATAAAGCTAAAGGAATTCATCAGCAGTGGACCCATACATACAGACAATGGCATGGGTATCATTTAACCAGGAAATCCCATCACTTGCAGCAACATGGATGGAACTGGCGATCATTATGTTAAGTGAACAAGCTAAGCACAGAAAGACAAACATGACGTGTTCTCATCCATATGGAAGCTAAAATAAATGGATCCAATGAAGATAAATTGTAGGTTCATGGCTGCCAGAGACTGTAAAGCAGAAAGGAAAAGGGGAGATAAAGAGATTAATGGGTTCAAATATATGGTTCAATTAAACAAAAAACAAAACCTAGTGTTTGATAGATCAGTAGGGTGACTACAGTTTACTATAATCTAGTCTATATTTCAAAATAGCTAAAAGAGAGTGGTTTGTATGTTTCTAGCATAAAGAAAAGGTAAGTATTTAAGGAAATGAATGTCCCAATTACACTGATTATATATTTAAAAAATTATATAAATGTATTAAATTATCACAAGTACCTCAAAAACACATAGATCTATTATATGTGTTTCTATATATACAATAGCTGTTTCAATATAATACATAATAGATCCATATGTTTTGGGGGTATATTTGATACTTTAGCACATTTATGCATCAATAAAATATTTTAAAATAGGGTGGCGCCTATGGCTCAAAGGAGTAGGGCACCGGCCCCATATACTGGAGGTGGCAGGTTCAAACCAGGCCACAACCAAAAACCACAAAAAATAAAAATGAAAATAAAAATAAAAATAAAATATTAAAAAATAACAAAGGTGCATGAAGATGCTAAAGAAAATACTAAATTATGTTCTCTATATAGATGAATAAAATGAAAAGTTAAAAATATAGGAAGAAATCAAGAACAATGCAAAAAAACCCTTCATTAATCTGTTAAAATAGCTCTATGGGGAAAAAAACATATAAAATGTCACGTTTGATTGTGGAATACTGAAATCTTTCTATTTGAGATTGGGAATTTTAAAAAGTATGACCACTATTACCACTTTTACTCAATATTTTAATGGAATTTCAGTTCAGTGTCACAGTATAAGAAAAAAGAAATTAAAAGTATAAGAATTGGAAATTTAAAAATACAAATATTATTATTTATTAGAAATATGGATCTGTACTTGGAACATTCAAAGATTATGCAATGCATTATTAGAATTAATAAGTTTAAAAAAACTTTTTACAAAATCAACAAAAATATTTGCATTTCTACATCCTAGACTGAAACAAAAATAATTTTTAGAAGATATTATTTCCTTTAAAAAGAAATAAAAATTGAATACTTAAACAATAAATATAACAAATAATGTATAAGGCCTATATGGAGAAAGCTATAAAATATTGAAAAGCACTAAAGAAAACATACATAAATAGAGGGAAATATTATTTTCATGAATTCAAAATCTCAACATCATTAAGATTAAATTCTTCCCAGTTCATAGCTAGGATAGTCACATTATTGTCAGTTCAGTGAAAGAAGGCATTAAACAAATATTGATCTATTGATCAAGAGATATGAGTTTTAGCCAGGCACAGTGGCGGGCATCTATAGCCCTAGTTAGTCAGAAGGCTGAGGCAAGAGGATCACTTGAGCCAAGAGTTTGAGGTTGCTGTGAGATATACAATGGCACAGACAACATAGTGAGATTCCATCTCCAAAAAAAAAAAAAAAAGATATATGAGTTTTATTTTAGTGATGATCTTATATTAATAAATATTTCTGGTCACCTTTCTTTAAAAATTACATTCTTTTTAAAAAATTAAAATAAGCTCTAAGTGGTATAGGATTAAGAAAAATTTTTATATGGATTATCTAAATCATAAAAATCAGTTAAGCAGGGCTCGGGGCGGAGCATGATGGCGGTTGGGACTGACGTGTAGCCCATCTCTCCCAGGTCATCAGGTGAGAGGGAGGGGGCTCTGGATCTTTCCCCACGTGGATTATTGGAGTGAATAGACAGCTAGAGACGTGTGGTGAATTGGTGGATTGCTGTATTTGAGGTGTAATTCAAAACCACGGACTTTACTATAGAGTTTTTCCCCTGCTTAGCAGTGCTGGTGGGCAGCTGGCCCCTCCCTCATGGAGTACAGCAGTTCGCATTTACAAAATGCTATGAAAATTGCAGTGAACTGTGGATTCCTAATCAATCCAATCATTGGATTGATGAAAATTTCAGTTAACTGTGGATTCCTAAGCGAGTTTGACCAGAAAGGGGTGCCCCTCAGAGGCACAGAGGGCTAGGCAGCCCAAAGGAAAATTGAGGAGAGGGGATCCCGCCTGGAAAACAGACATTTTGAATTGTCCGAAATGGCGGACACCTTTTCCCAGAACATCAGGAGTAATTAAACAGACCATACCATCCCTGATGGGGAGTACTGGTGAGGTCTGGCTGTTCAGACTATGCAGGGAACTGGGGCTCAAAAGAGAGACTCTGAGCCAAGGAAAAGGTCTCTGCCCACTGGAGCAGTGGCAGCCAGCCCCTCTCCCACAGCCAATTGCAGTTGCCAGTTCGGGGGAGAACATGGGAGCAAAGTGGAAAAATTTGTGAAGCGTGGACCCCTCCAAGTTTGGAGGTCAGATAGGAGTGCCGTCTGGAACAGAGCACCCAAAATGAGGCAACATTTAGGAAACAAACTTTTATAGAAACTCCAAAAATGGTGACTGGCCAGCCAACAGGAACAAGGGGGAATGGGATATGATGGCTGATTGGAGCCAGCTCCCAACAGAGGCTCCAGTCCGGAGGGAGAGATAACAGCCAAAAAGAACCAAACAAAGCCGAAGGAGGGGAGCTGAGCTGAGAGATGAAATAGATAATTGCTTGTCTTCCCTGCTGAGGCAAGCTTCAACCCCAAAGAAACTATTTTCAGCACAGATCTCATCCCAAAGAGGTTGTGTGGCTGTCCCCTGCCCTAAGAGAGATGCTTGCTTACTGTGTGATCTCTACTAGTGAGCAATAGACTGAGGCTCTCCTTCCTCACCCCACCAGAAGGAATTGCTGGAAGTTAGGACTCCTTCTCAAGAGAGACTCTACTCAGAGTCTAGGAACTCCCTTGTCTGGTAGGAAATTTGAACAAATGTTTTCCTTGCCACCTCAATCCTTCAGTCTACTCTTCCCCACCACCCAGCCTGGCAGTCTAGAAGTCCAACTCCTCCAGAATCCAGATTGTCTGCAATTCTTAGCTAGGACTGGGCATTGCATAGACAGTGGCTGTACAGCTGTGCTATACCTGTGTTTCCAGTAACTGTACAGGAAGACATACATGGAAAGGTGACTGACTTGGCCCAAAGAAAAAGAGTATCTCAGCAGCAGACAGAGGCTTGGGTTCCTGCACTGCAGGTGGAGGCTCAGAAGTTGCTGAGGTACATGAACCTAAAAGGAGGCACCTCCCACCCAACTTCAGCATTAGTAGAGTGATCCTGCTGGGGTATAACTCTGGAGAGTCATCTCCCCAACTCTGTGGCCTTCCAGAGGGAACCAGACTTTACAAAAATTCCAGTATTGTAGAACAGCAGCAATAAAGGTATAGTGGCCGAGGGAGAAATTCTTTTGCTGTCTGGATATCCTCAGGTTTGGACTGAGCTCAGGTGAAACTGTATTCAGCTGCCACTGAGCACCTGATGCAGGCAGACCTCAGTCTCCCCTGCTGGATGGTGGTAGATGTGGTAACCATGAGGAGAAGGCAACAACCTCACTTTGACTCTGGCAGGCACATTTACTTATTGGACACAATAGGGCCACAGAAACTGCCAGAGAGACTACCAGACACTAGGGTGACCAGAGTCCGGTGGTGAAGGACAACCAAGGTGAGGTAGGAGGCATCAAACTCTGGCTCTAAATCTCCTACTGGACAAGCATTTCTGATTCCTCGGAGCACTAAAGATGCTCAAATCACACTTGAGCTGCCAATAGACCCCTAACATCTAGTTGCTGGAGTCCTCTTGAACTCTCCAGCTACAGAGTGGCTGTCAGGGACAATTGTCTGGAGTTCTTGAACTGGACAAATTATCCAAGGACCCTCCAAGGTGGGTCCCAGGTTTTTCTGTAGTGGAAAGGTTTGATTGTCCTCTTCCAGATATTACCAGTGGAGGAAGGGATGTCCTAGTTGCTTTTATCTCACTGAAGCTGAGACTGCAACCCAGAGTTACTGATTCACTAAAATTGGACAGAGATCAGCTGAACACAAGACATAGCCAATACCCACACTACACCAAGCAGGCCTCTAGAGTCACAGACTGTAGTACTATACAGATATTTTGCAAAATTATAGAGGAAAAGATGCAGTCACCAGCCCCAGTTCCTAGGTGAAGGTCTGGTCAACCGCAACCATAGAAGTTTTCAGTCAAATTTCACCTGACCTGCTCATCTAGCTAAATACTGAAAAACAATCATGGGGTGGAATCAGCAGAAAAACTCTGGCAACATGAATAAACAGAACAATTCAACTCCCCCAAGTAATGACAAACCAGCCAATCTAGAGGATCTCATCCACAAACAGATAGCTGAGATATCTGAAATCGAATTTGGAATTGGGATTGTAGACAAGATCAACAAAATGAAAGTAAAGATGGAGGTAGAAATTGTAGGATTAATTCAGAAGATGTCTCAAGAATTCAACCAATTCAAAGACAAAATGACCAAAGATTTTGACACATTGAGACAAAAAGTTGCAGACCTCAAAGAACTGAGACATACAATAAAAGCCCTCAGTAACAGAATGGAGCAAGTAGAAGAAAGGATTTCTGACAGTGAAGACAGAGCTTTTGAACACTCCCAAACACTCAAACAGGAAGAGAAATGGAAGGCAAAAACAGATCATTCTCTCAGACAGCTTTGGGATAACTCAAAGAAAATCAATATTCGTCTTATAGGGATATCTGAAAGTGACAAACTGGCTTCAAAAGACACAGAGTCCTTTCTTCTTGTGATTATGAAAGAGAATTTTCCAGACATGCCTACAGACTCTGAAATTCAGATAGCATACAGTTTCAGAACCCCAGCACGACTCAACCCGAATAAGACATCCCCCAGGCACATCATAGTTAACTTCACTAAAGTTTTTTGTGTTTTTTTTTTTATTGAATCATAGCTGTATATATTAGTTCAATCATGGGGTACAGTGTGCGGGCTTCACATGCAATCTGAGATATTTTTATAAACCTGATTGACATAACATTCATGATATTTTCTCGTTTACTATATAAAAACTTTTTTTTGATTTCTTGGACTTTTTTAATAATTTTATTGAATCATAATTCTGTACATTGGTGCAATCATAGGGCACGATTCATATACATTCAGAAATGTTTTGATCGTACCGTTACAGATAGCCTTCATGGCATTTTCTTGATCACTATATAAAGACATTG
>CAUYON010100968.1:0-12357 GCA_963573935.1 Arctocebus calabarensis | reverse complement strand
ACAATGCTCAAAGACCCCTGCACTCTTGCCCAAGTTCTCCCAAGGCAGTTCAACTGAGCGCCAAGTCCAAAAGAAACCCAAACAGCACACAGGCAAGGCCTTTCCAGCCTGCAGTCCCACTGTTGCCCCACCCACAGCTGCTGACAGGATTAGACCAAATGAAACACACGCAACCACTTGCCCAATCTCCACCACTTTTGCCTTCCTCAGGGTGTCCAGAAGTCTCATGCTGTCTCCTTGTGTCCCCAAGGGGAAGTTTCTGGGCAGATCCCACCTGCCAGAGATGCCTGAAATCCTCTCTCCCCAGTCTCACTGTACCCAGTTGCAAGGAAGCTGTTACTAGGCAGCCATCCAATTTTGTTTACATTTTTTAAAAAACAACTCATAAATACTTTGATTTTGTGTCTACTTTGATTGTTTTTCTAGCCTCTATTTCATTTATTTGTGCTCTGTTCATTATTTCCTCTGCTAACTTTGGACTTAGTTTATCTAGTTCCTTGAGGTGTTAGATTATACAAATCTACATAAAGAAATAAAGAGCACTGGTGAAAGTAACTGCATATGTAAATAAAGAGAATATAAATGCATTTCTGTCTATAATTTAAAAGAATGAAAGGATATGAAGGATGAAATTAAAACTCTGTGTTTATGGACACAGGATGAATAAATAGATAATCTGTATAACAATGAAAGCAGAAAGATAGGATAAAGGAACTGAGTTTTATAGGAATGAAATTTTGGTATGCTATTGAAATTAAGTTTCTATTAATCAAAACTTGATTGTTAAAAATCAAAATGTCAATTGTAAACACCACAGCAACCATCAAGAAAATAACCCAATTAAATCTGGCAAAATATTAGAAGTCCAAATGCCCTGCAAGTGGCACTGGACAAGATCCCAACACCACTCAGTAACATTATATTTATAAGCAGTAACACAAATCCACTCAAACTCTGCATGACAGCGTAGAGGAAGATGGGCCTTAAGGGCTTCAACTTGTTGTCCTAGAAGCAGGACCACCTCCTCAAGAGCATTAAGTTTTTCCTCAATTTTATGATCAATCTTTTCCTGAATGCCCAAAGAAGTTGAAACATTTTTAGAAAGAGCATTTACATAATGAGCAGTCTGTATGGATTGAGTAAGAGCTACTGAGGCAATAGCATCTGTGGCTATAGTAGTTACAAGGGCAATAATTCCAGCAATTAATATGCCTCAGCTTTATTGCACAGCTTTTATATACAGCTTGAAGGCATGATTTTGTCATAATTGCCTTCCCCTTCTTTTTTATTTTTTGTTTTTGCAGGTTTTTTTTTTTCTAGCTGGGGCCGGGTTTGAATCAGCCACCTATGGTATAGGGGGCCAGCGCCCTTCTCCTTGAGCCACGGGTGCTGCCCTAACTCCCCCTTCTTAATTTTTCCAATTGGAGCTTTAGGCATGCATGAGCTGGTTCCACAATGCCTTGTCCCTGAGGATTGTAAGGAATACCAAAGGAAGGGTGGATAAAAAACTGTCCCATAAAAGAAGCAAGGGCTTTGGACGTGTAGGAAGGAGCGTTGTCTGTTTTGATAACCTTGGGAACTCCAAGGACAGAAAAACAGTGCAAAAGGTGTGCTTTCACATCCTTGATAGCTTCCCCAGAATGGACAGAAGCCACAAGAAACCCAGAATAAGTAGCCACACAAACATGCACATAAGCAAGTTTATGAAAAGGAGAAATAAGTGTGACATCCATTTGCCACAACTGCCCTGGCAAGAGGCCTGGAGGATTAACCCCATAACGGGGTACTGGAACATGAGGTAAGCAACATTGCTTCACAATCTGTCGGGCTGCCTCTCACGAAATACCAAACTGCAGATGCAGGGTATGTGCATTTTGATGGTTAATGGCATAAGAAGATTGGGCCTTACCAGTCATAGACAACAGAACCAAGCCCACACAACAGAGACAGTCAGCTAAAGCATTGCCTTCAGCTAAAGACCCAGGCAAAGCAGTATGACCACGAAGGTGACCAACATTATAGGCGGCAGACCAGGCATGTAAAGTCTGCTGGAACAGTAACAAAAGTGTCTGAAGAGCTGAGTCCACTGAAGGGCCAATTGTGGCTTCCTCCAAAACCTGCAAACAGCGAAAAACCCAATCGCTATCAGTATAAAGATTTAAAGGACGGAAAGATTTTTTGAAAAGCTGAATGAGCTGCAACTAATTCAACTCTTTGGGCAGAAGAAAGAAAAGTATGATATTTAAAAATTTGACCACTTAAGACTAACGCAGCATGGCCAGAGGAGGAACCATCACCACAGACAAGATCTGCATGAGGAAGTGGGACAGCAGAAGGAAGGCGAGGAAAAATCAAAGGGTGCTGGCATAAAAATGAAAGTAACTTAGATCTAGGGTAATGATAAGTAATCTGACCTGTGAAACTGGCAAGAGCAAGCTGCCAAGCAGTATTATACTGCCATAATTGATGCACTCATGCTGCAATGTAAGGAACTATAATAAAAGGAGAGTCAATCCCTCACAGTTGTCCCGCATGTGTGTGGGCAGCTGTGATGAGTTAAGCGACTAAGGATAAGGACACAGCATATGGCGTCAAGAAGATGGCAAATGCACCCATGCAATAGGGGCTTTCTGCCAAAAAACACCAGTAGGAAACGAAGAAGTATCCAAAACTATAAATGTTAAAGGGGAAGCATAATCTATTCGAGTAACCTGAGCCTATTTTAAAGCCTGCTCCACTAGCGTTAAGGCAGCACCGAAAGAGTGAAAGAGCAGGGAGAAGTGGGAGAAGGGTCCTCTGTAAAATGTCAAATGAAGGAGTAATTCATGAGTTGTGATATGGAGTGATGGACGCAGCCAATTAATGTCACCTAAGAGTTTTTGAAAATTATTCAAACTCTGCAAACGGGAGGTATCCAACACAAGGCATTGAGGCTGCACACAGTACTTTGGAAAACTTTCATGCCCAAGTAATCCAAGGGATAAGTCTGCTGAATTTTTTCAGAGGCTACAACCAAATTATGCGGAGCAAAATGATGAGTTAAATGACTCAGCATTTTATCTAAAACATCTCAGGAAAGATGATAAATCCACGTGCTGAATACAGTAAACCTGTGGATACTGCTGCTACAGAGAGGAAAGAATTTGAGCTACAAATTTCTGGCAAAGAGTGGGACTGTTAGCCATTCCCTGAGACAAAACACACTGAAAATGAGGCATAGGCTGTTGAAAATTTACAAATGGGCGGCTAAAAGCAAAACACCAGCAATCCTGGAGCACAAAAGGAATAATAAAAAAACAATCCTTAAGATCAATTACATAAGCAGGCCAAGAATTAGGGACAGCAACAGAAGATGGTAATCCAGGCTGCAAAGCTTCCATAAACTCCATAGTAGCATTAACTGTGTGGAGGTCCTGAAGCAGCCTCCATTTTCCTGATTTTTTCTTAATAACAAAAATTAGAGGCTCGGCGCCTGTGGCTCAACGAGCTAAGGCGCCAGCCACGTACACCTGAGCTGGCGGGTTCGAGTCCAGCTCGGGCCTGCCAAACAACAATGATGGCTGCAACCAAAGGAAAAAAAAAAAATGGCCAGGCGTTGTGGTGGGCGCCTGTAGTCCCAACTACTTGGGAGGTGGAGGCAAGAGATTCGCCTGAGCCCAGGAATTGGCGGTTGCTGTGAGCTGTGATGCCACAGCACTCTACCCAGGGTGACAGCTTGCGGCTCTGTCTCAAAAAAAAAAAAAATTAGAGTATTCCAAAGGCTTTTAGAGGGCTCAATATGACCAAGGTTCAATTGCTCTTGTACCAATGTCTCAGTTGCCTGAAGTTTTTTCTTGAGTCAAAGGCTACTGATCTAAAACTCTTAGACTGGGTCAGATGTTTTCCATGTAATAGGATCTGCAGTCAGGTGAGCACCCACAATCAGTGACATGAAAGAAAAGTCTCAAAACCGAGGCCCTGGCGTGGGGGCTGTAGTTGTGTTTGCAAAGCCTGGGTTATTCCCTGAGCATGTTTACCTAACCCTAATAGGGGATTAAAACCTTGTTTAAGCATCAAATTAGATACAATTTCATTTGGGCTGACAAGCAGCCCTCCCAATTGTTTGAGAACATCCCTACCCTATAAATTGAACAGAAGGTGTTTCAGCACAAAAGGTGGGAAAGTACCAGAATTTTTTTTGGTCTGTCCAAGTAAGGAGGGCAGAACTTTGGAGGGGATTTTGACTCATACCTATTCCCTGCATCTGAGTCATGGACGGGGTCAAAGGCCAGGCTGAAGGCCAATGTTGCTTTGACAAGACTGAAATATCTGCGCCAGTATCAAGGATACCTGGGAAAGAAGGGCCTTGAACAATAAGCATGAGTTGGGGGCATTCCTGAGAAATAGCTCTGACCCAATAGATATCGGTGGACTCAAAGCCTTCAGATCCTCTGCTCCCTCCCTTCTGAACCTGTCCACATTTTCGAAAAGGCACAAGAATAAGCTGAGCAATGGGTTCTCCTGGAATAACAGACACAATACCAGGAGGGGCTGCAGCCACAACTTTGATTTCTCCTTCATAATCAGAGTCAATGGCTCCAGGGAGAACTTGGAGCCCCCGCACGGAAGAGCTGCTAAACCCAAGCAGAAGTCCCATGGTGCCCTCAGGGAGGGGACCAAAAATGCCTGTGGGAATTCTCTGAGGTCCTAGCTCTGGGGTTAATACACAGTGGACGGTGGAACTGAGAACCAGTCCTGCAGAACTGGGACTTGCTCTAGAAAGGGATTCAATGCCTTTCCAGGGAGTGGGGACTGTTGAGATGGGACTGTCTCCCCCTGGTTGTGAGTAACTGCCCCGACTGTTTGGGGGGCCTGGGACAAGGCCTGGACCCAGTTTCCTGAAGTTGGCTTAAGAGGTCTGCCCTGAGAATCAGTATTTGATCTGCATTCATTAGCCCAATGAAAACCTCGCTGACATTTGGTGCATAAAGAAGTGGGTCGTCCGCATGCAGGTGCTGAAGTTCCCTGAGCACATTACGGACACTGCTTACTAAAATGACCAGGCTCTCCACAATTGAAACAGTGGTCATTTCTTTGGGGCCCAGAGGCACGAGGGGATTTACCCCCTTGGTTATTTCCTTGCATCTGCTGATACACCACTCCAATGCGTACCCCTTTCATCCCAGCCGTGAATGCGGCCCCTTTAGTGTTAAGAAGATCCAACCTCTGCACAGAGGCAAATATAATCTTCTAAGGAACCTCATTTTTTGTAAGGGCATATCGCAGCATGACAGGCAGAATTAGCATTCTCAAAGGCAGACAATCAAAGTCCCATCCTCGAGGTCAGGGATTACATGCCCCATAGCTTGCCACAGCCAGGCAACAAAATCTTGAAAATTTTCATCAGGGCCCTGGTGAATTTTACTCAGCTCCTCTGTTTGGAGCTGTGAGGTTAGCCTCCTCCAGGCTGTTAGTGCCATAGTGGTAACCTGATGGTATACAAACTGAGGCCAATTAACATGGGTTGCGGTATCAGAATAACTTCCCATTCATATGAGCACATCATAGCAAACTCCATTGTTAGCTTGGCGGTTGCGCTGAACCATTTCATCAGCTTTGTCCATGTATTCTGCCTTCCACAAAAGATAATCCTCTCCAGAGAGACATACTTTAGCAAACTTTTCCAATCATTAGGTGGCAAGGCATCATCCCCTAAGGAGTCTATCACAGCCATGGTGAAAGGGGCAGTAGCTCCGTATTGAGAGACTGCTGCCCTGATATCCTCTAAAGTTTCAAAGGGAATGAGTTCATGGTATTGCTGATTAGAAGCTGGATCCCTATGAATAGGAAAAGCATGGAGGCCAGACATACCCTCCCCCGCTGCACGGGCCAAAAGCAAAGCTTGCTGCAATGGAGTAGCAGACGCAGGAAGATGCCGGGAAATCCCCAGCACTCGGCAAAGGGGAAATTGCTTGAGTGGAAGGAGCTGGAGCAGAAGGAGCAAAAACTGCAGAAGCCGGGGGAACAGGCGCTGCAGGAGGGGGGGAGCTGAAGGAACACTGGGACCTGTAGAGGAAGGGAACATGGAGCGATCCCACTCCTTTTTCTTAAAGGCAGCTGTAAGGCTGCGAAAGTTTTAATCAAATCCTTGGTAGGCACTCCCTCAAAATCATCACTATAATTTTCTTCCCTAGAAGGCTGTTCTTCCTCCTCGTGTTATAAAGCAGCTTCTTCCTCAAGCTGTTGCACTTCCTCTGGAGACAGAGGATCTCCTTTAGGATCTAATCAGAGGCGTCGGGGTCAGACCATCGAGAGCAGGGGCAGAGGGCGTGCAATGGAGGGGACCTAGGCGCTCAACCTCAGGTTTCGGGTCGAGGCAATCCTTTCCCAAATTATAGATGGTAAAGTTTCAATGGGAAGCCCATCGGGCCCTCGAGCAGTGTAATAAGCTCTCAAAAGGAACCCAACTTTAGCCCAAGTATCTGGTTAACAGTTCCCTCCTCAGGAAACCAAGGACATACCTTTTGCACAAGCTGCAAAAAATGCTCCAATTGAGAAGTCCGCACCCAAGCTCTGCGAGCTGTGAGCATAGATGTTAACACGCACAAACAAATCACAGTCCTTTGACCCAGACTGTCCCATGCTTTGCTCCTGACGAACAATGCATCCCCTCATTACCTAAATTTACAGAAGTATATGACGTACTTCACGTTAAGGACTCACCTATGAGTAAACAGCAGGGCCGCAAAACAACGCTTTCGGGGTGTCCAACAAGGTCTGTATCCCTCAGGTCCCTGTTCTGGGCGCTCTCTGCTGGGAACCAGCCTAGCAAGGTTATTAGGAAAACCTGGGAGTAGACCAGCGCGGGATGGAAAAGAAAAACGGAAAATAGTGGAATCAGGAAGACCTTTCCTCAATAGGAAAGGCAACCTCAGTTTTATTGCACAGCTTTTATATATAGTAGCTTGAAGGCATGATTTTGTCATAATTGCATAACTTTATTAAAAACAGCCCAAGAGCAAAATAGCATTCTCAACAGTCTGTGCTGACCAAAAGGGCATGAGTCCAGTCTAATCTGGTTCAGGAACCAGCCATAACAGGGAAGAGCTGAGCCCAGGTTGCATTCAGTCCTTGACTCAAATGCAATTCCTCAAAACTGGGGTTCCTTGCCTCCCAGGAGGTCGGCTCTCAACTCTACACCAGGGGAATGAACAGAAGACGATTAGATAGAAATGAGTGCTTTTGAACCTATGCCAGATGGCGAAAAAGACAACATAAGAAAAGCAATTGAGGCCAGCACGGTGGCTCATGCCTGTAATCCTAGCACTCCGGGAGGCCAAGGCAGGTGGATAGCTGGAGCTCATGAGTTTGAGACCAGCCTGAGCAAAAGTGAGACCCCCGTCTCTACTAAAAATAGAAAGAAGATCGTTTGAACCCAAGTTGGAGGTTGCTGTGAGCTATGATATTCTACCCAGGACAGTTTGAGACTCTGTCTCAAAAAAAAAAAAAAAAGAGAAAGAAAAAAAAAAGCAATTGATGTTAGACCATTGGGCGGAAGAGTTCTGATTATTCAAGGCTTCTTTTATCTTCCTTTATGTCATGGACCCTTCTATGATTCGTATATGGGCACTGAAACTCAAGCAAATGGCGGACTGATTGGTACCATATAGAAACATTTTTAGAGAAATGAAAGTCAGATAAAAATTATGATGTATTTTCATGAAGTTACACTTACTGCCTCCACTTCCACCTCTGCCACAGCAAGAACAACCTTTTATCTTTGTCTCAGTCCACTCAGTGTGAAGGTGGCAATGAAGACCTTTATGATGATCCACTTCCACTTAACAAATAGTAAATAAATTTTCTTTTTATAATTTTCTTAATAATGTTTTCTATTCTCTAGCTCATTTTATAGTAATACTTATATAATATGTATAACATATAAAATACATTTATCAACTGTAGATTATTGGTAAGGCTTCCAGTCAGCAGTAGGCTATTAGCAAAGTTTTTGAGGAGTCAAAGTTATACACAGATTTTCAACGATGCGGGGGATTGATCCCTAAACCGTGTTGTTAAAGGGTTGACTGTATTGCAATCACCTCTGCTCCCTCTTAACAATTTACATGGAATATCTTTATTTATCCTTCTACTTTTAACCTTTGGATCTAATCTGAGTCTCTTGTTGACAATTTATAGTTGAATCATGTTTGTTTTTTAAAAACCATTTTGCCAATCTCTTGTGATTGAAGAGTTCAATCCATTTAAAGTAATTACTGATGAGGACTTACGTCTGTCATTGTGCTATTTGTTTTCTATATGCCATAAAACTTTTTTTGCCCCTCATTTCTTGCATTATAATTCTTTTTAGTTGCTTTGTGGGGTAGTAAAATAGTTTTTTTAATTAAATCATAACAGTGTACATTAATGCATTTATGGGGTACAATGTGCTGATTTTATATACAATTTGGAATGCTTACACCAAACTGGTTAATATTGCCTTCACCTCTCTTACTTAATTGTTGCATTAAGACATTTATACTATACTCTTAATAGATTTGACATGTACCCTTGCATTATGCATAATAGGTGAAGTCCCACCAATTACCTTCCCCCCACCAGGTCTTCCCCTTTTCTCCCCCTCCCCTCCCTCTTCTCCTCTCTCCTTTATTCTGGGCTATAGTTGTGTTTCATCATTTCTATGAAAGTGTAGGTGATTATATATTGGTTTCATAATAGTACTGAGTACATTGGATACTTTTTCTTCCATTCTTGAGATACTTTACTAAGAATATGTTCCAGCTCCATCAATGTAAACATAAAAGAGGTAAAGTCTCCATCTTTTTATGGTTGCATAATATTCCATGGTATACATATACCAAAATTTGTTAATTCCTTCATGGCATAATGGGCATTAATGACTGGCAATTATGAATTGGGCTACAATAAACATTCTGATGCAAATATCTTTGTTGTAAAATGATTTTTGGTCATCTGGATATATACTTAGTAGAGGAATTGCAAGATCAAACAGCAGGTCTACTTTTAGTACCTCAAGTGTTCTCTAAACTTCTTTCCAAAAAGAACGTATTCCCACCAGCAGTACAGAAGTGTTCCCTTTTCTCCACATCCACACCAACTTCTGTAATTTTGGGATTTTGTTATGTGGGATACTCTTACTGGAGTTAGATGATATCTCAAGGTGGTTTTGATTTGCATTTCTCTCATGATTAAGGATGATGAGCATTCTTTCATGTGTCCGTAGGCTGTGTGCCTCTCTTCTTCAGAGAAGTTTCTCTTCAAGTCCTTGCCCACACTGTGGAGGGCGGGTGTCTTAGTTGCTTGTATTTCTCCACGGCTGAGATTTCAACCCATAGTTACTGATTCACTAGGATTGGACAGAGACAAGCAGAATACAGCTTGGAATGATTGGTACCATATAGAAACATTTTTATGCCACCTACACCAAGCAGGTCCTCAGTGTCTCAGGCTGTAGTACCATATGGGTCCTTTACAAAGCTTTAGGGGAAAAGCTGTAGTCACCAGTTCTAGCTTTTGGGCAATGGGCTGATTAATCACTACTATTTTTGCTGTTTTGGCCAGGGCTGGGTTTGAACCCACCACCTCTGGCATATGGGGCTGGCACCCTACTCCTTTGAGTCACAGGTGCTGCCCCAACCTCTTTAGAGGACAAATTAAGTCATTTACATTAATTGAGAGTATTGATAAACATGGTAGTGTTTTTTGGTTATCATGTTTTTCAAGTGTTCAGTGGATATTTTTAATCCTTTCACCACTGTGATGTTAGATTTTTTTTTTTTTTTGAGACAGAGCCTCAAGCTGTCACCCTGGATAGAGTGGTGTGGTATCACAGCTCACAGCAACCTCCAATTCCTGGGCTCAAGCAGGTCTCTTGCCTCTGCCTCCCAAGTAGCTGGAACTACAGACACCGGCCACAACACCAGGCCATTTTTGGGGGTTGCAGCCGTCATTGTTGTTTAGTGGGTCTGGGCTGGATTTGAACCCGCCAGCTCAGGTGTACGTGGCTGGCGCCTTAGCCCGTTGAGCCACAGGTGCCAAGCCTGGATGTTAGATTTTGTTCAAGGCTTTCTAGATGAGTTTATTTTGGTGGTAGACCATTAAGCTGATCATTATGGAGGATGAGTCTGAGAATATCCTGGAGAGCTGGTTTAGTTATGGCAAATTTCTTCAACATGTGTTAGTTGGTAAAGTATTTGATTTCTCCATCACAAATGAAACTCAGTTTAGCTGGATACAGGATCCTGCGCTGAACATTGTTTTGTTTTAGGAGATTGAAGATTGATGACCATGCTCTTCTGGCTTGAAAAGTTTCAGCTAAGAGATCTACAGTCATGTTAATATTCTTCCTCCTGTAGGTTATACTTTTCTTAGGTCTGGCTGCTTGCAGAATTTTCTCCTTCATATTAACTTCGGCAAAGTTAATTACATTGTGTCTAGGAGATGCTGTATTTGGATTGAGTCATACTGGGGTTCTTAAACTGTCTATCTGAATTTCTATATCTCTTGCCATGCTTGGGAAATTCTCCTCCATTATATCTTGGAGTACAGCATCTGTGCTTTATGAATATCCTCTTCTCCTTCAGGAATGCCTATAAGGCGAATGTTTGCTCTTTTGGAGTGATCCCACAATTCTCTCAGGGAATGAACCATTTTTGCTCTCCACTTCTCTGCTTCTTTGAGCATTTGGGAGTGTTCAAAGGGAGATACAAGCAACTAAAACACCCCAACCCCCACTGGCAATAACTGGAAGAGGAGAATCAGTCCCTCCCACTATGACACAACCAAGGCTTAACCTTGGAAGGTCCCCAGGTGGCCAGCCCAGGTCAACAGTTACAAAAAAATTGTCCCAGGCAGCACAATCACTGTTTAAGTGGGAGAGTTCGAACAGTCTCCAGCAACCAGACAGCAAGGCTCCACCAGCAACTCGAGTGTGATTTGCTCCAGTGCTCAGTGAAGTCTAGAAGGTCTGTCCAGCAAAAGAGTTAATCCAGAGGGGTTGGCAGCTCTTTCCCCACCTTACCCCTCTGCCATGCCCAGTCACTGGTAAACACACAGGGCTGTGATTCAGTTCCCTCCAATGGGCAAATGTGCCAAAGATTTGCACCTGTCATAGTCAAAGGGGAGTCAATGCTTCCTCAGCCAGGCTGCTGCACTCTGCCACCAACAGGTGTGAGGAGCTCAAGCCCGACTACCTCTGGTGCTCATTGGAAACTGGGGAGTATTCCACCTGAGTCCATTCCAAGCTGGGGGTTACAATTGCAGCTCGTGTTTCTCTTCCTCAGAATCTGTGCCTCTGCCCCAGCTGCAATCCTCCTCTGGTCCCCCTGCAGGGTGAGGTCGGACTCCCTCCCATGGTTCACAGAATTGGTGAGGGGTCTCTCCAAAATTTGACCCCAGCAGGAGCACACTGCTACCACTGCCGCTGCATTACAGGTGCTGACACTTGTACCCCATGCTTCCACCCGCACTGCTGCCACCATCCCTGCCACTGCTACGCACTTTGGCAACACTGGGCCAGTCCCCCTCCCACTGCATCTCCCCACTTCAGCTTTATTGGGTTCATTCTGACCATTATCTCTCCCTCTGAATGGGAGCTTCTTTTGAAAGCTGGCTTCAGTCAGCCATCTTACCTCCTATAAAATGTTTTAATTCCCTTCTCATTTTTGTTTGTGTATGTTCTATAGCTATTTCCTTTGTTGTTATTAATACATTTAGCATCCTAAAGTGATAACACTCTAAATTTATACTAGTTTTACTTCAATAACACAAAAAAACTTTGCTCCTATAGCTGCATCCTCATGCTTTTAGTTATTGATGTCACAAAATTACTTCTTCATACATTGTGGCCAAAAACATTGACTAATAATTGCTTTTAAAGCATTAGTCTCTTGAATCACATAAAAAACAAAAAGTTGAATTCCAAACCAGAGTTACAATAATAGTAGTTTCTTATCATTGTCCATGTATTTACCTTACCATATCCCTGTCTTTTACAGCATGGAGTTTCTGTCTTGTGTCTTTTCATTCTAACCTGAAGGACTGTCTAGAGCAAGGGTCCTCAAACTTTTTAAACAGGGGGCCAGTTCAGTGTCCCTCAGACTGTAGGCAGACCAGACTATAGTTTAAAAAAAAAAAACTATGAACAAATTCCTATGCGTACTCCACATATCTTATTTTGAAGTAAAAAAATTAAATGGGAACAAATACGATATTTAAAATGAAGAACAAATAAACTTAAATCAACAAACTTACCAGTATTTCAATGGCAACTATGGGCCTGCTTTTGGCAAATGAGATGGTCAATGTCCGTTTCCATATTTGTCACTGCTAGTCGTA
>CAUYON010100966.1:0-16157 GCA_963573935.1 Arctocebus calabarensis | reverse complement strand
CAGACACTGAGCACAGGACACAGGGGGCGTGGGGGTATAGACACTGAGCACAGGACACGGGGTGGGGGGTACAGACACTGAGCACAGGACACGGGGTGGGGGGTACAGACACTGAGCACAGGACACGGGGTGTGTGGGGGGGTACAGACACTGAGCACAGGACACGGGATGGGGGGTGCAGACACTGAGCACAGGACTCAGGGGGGTGCAGACACTGAGCACAGGACATGGGGGGGGGGGCGTGCAGACACTGAGCACGGGCCCTTCTTGCCGCTGTGCTCTGGCTGAAGCTTCTCTTCTGAGGGCTCTGTTACCTGCGGTCGAATTTACCAAAGGAGGAAACAGTTCAGGGAACCACAGAACGAACTCACAAACAAGAAATGTGCAAAATTGCTGAGAGTTTTTAACAGTTAAAAAAAAAATACTAAAATGCTTTTTTTGTGAATGTGTGACATAACAGTAATTTAAATCATGTTTTCCTTGGCTGACTATTACCTAATGTTTATAGTTAAGTGACAAATTTTTCTGCCATCTAAGTATGTGCAAAAGAGCAGTCAGCCAGCTTTAAAGGCTGTAACCTGGTCTTTGTGTGCTCAGCTAATGGAACTGAGCTTCCGTTTCCCTTAGAAGAAAATGAGAAAGTGGAAAGTAGTGTGTCTAGGTTTATTTATTTGCTTATTTCTGTTTTCTTCAGCGATCTGCGGAGGTGAGATTCGTAAAAACGAAGGACAGATACAGTCTCCTAATTATCCAGATGACTACCGCCCGATGAAAGAATGTCTGTGGAAAATAACGGTGTTGGAGGGTTACCACGTGGGGCTGACGTTTCAGGCCTTTGAGGTAAAATTCTTTAGGCCCTCTTTGTAAAGCACATTCTCCATAAACGACAGTGACTTTTAAGAGAATCCTCATTAAACTGGCAAGGAAGCAAAGAGCCAACCTTTTAATCAGCAAAGAAACAAAGGATCACCTATAAAATGTAACTTCAAGAGGGAAAGGATGTTTTTTCTTTTCCTCTTGTTGCAGACATTTTCGAGAAGATTAAAGTGAGTTTACATTATCTGCGCTATTTAATAGAACGTTTGAAGTGCTGACAATAGTTTCTTTGACAAATGTACAGGCTTGTTCCACAAAACTGCTTGGAGGGTCTATTAAATAATTGAGCCTTTATTTCTAAACTAAGAGGTTAAAAGGCAGACAGGGTTTTTTTTTGTCAAGAGAATAATCCATTTTTCACTTCTTTTTTTTTTCTGTCACACAGATAATTGTTTCTATCAAAAACAGGGATTCAGGTATTCTTAGGAGCTTTTGACTTTCTTAAAGACGCTTATCAGGAGATTGCACATGGTTATGTGACTAAACCAAGGGCGGGAAGAAGCCAGAAGGCAGCCTGTCTGAATTTTGGATCAAAGTCCAGGCCCAAAACTACCAATGTGGCTAATGAATCAGTTTTGTGGGACAAGAGGAGCTGAGTTAGGAATTAGAAGCCAAAAAATGGGGAAATCTGTTAGGAACTTCAGGGTATGTTTAAGTCAGAGTCAGTCTAGAAAATAGGGTCAAGGTGAAGCGGGAAGAAGCAGGTGGCCGATAGGTCCTGGTGCAAGTTCAAGTTCAGGTGCTATAATTGTAGATTGTGCCATCATTGACTAGAAGGTCGATTCCCTGTCCAGACAGAAAGCAGAGTCCTGTCCTCTGCCAAGGGGTGTGTGCCGCTGAGTGCAGTGAGCGTGGCCCTGTTCTGTGCCCACAGGTGCCCCAGGGAATCCAGGTGAGCTCAGCCAGTGCAGAGCCGCCACCCTCACCCTGTGACTGTGGGGTGGATGCTGCTCCTGTGCTCCTGGCCCCTCCTCTGGCACGTACTAGCCAGCTCCCAGACACATTCCCTCTGTTACAGGAGACAGCTATTTTCTGCTGTGATGTGATGTGCTCACCGTGACTCTGCACTCTGGCATGTGCCATCCAGCTCCCAGACACACTCCCTCTGTTACGGGAGGTATCTGATGGGTTACAATGTTGTATGTTATGTTCCTGACCATTTTTACATTTTTTAGAAACGTTGGTTCTGAGATTTTTTTTTTTTATTCACAGTTGAATTCTGTTCTTTTAATGACTCAATATCATTGTAAATATTCTTCAAATAGGTCAGTTTATTGTTAGCAGTGAAGTAATACTGAGTAGAAAAATTTCACACACAAGTTAGATGAAAGCAACTGGTTCACAGAAAAATTATCCACCCAGTGGCCATAATACCTGTGTTTTGTGATGTCTGTAGAATTATGGATTGGCTGTAGCATACAATCCAGTGTTTCACGGGAGTCACCTGCTGCGGAGGGCCAGACAATGCATTTGCTCCGTGAATCTAAAACCTGTGATTCCGGGGATCGCTGCACTTAGTTGGTTTTTAGTTTTACATTTTTTTTGATTTATCAATATCTTCACGGTGGCCTTCTTCAAAAATAGAATAACATAAAGGCAAATAGAAAGGATTTTCTCAGACACTAAGAGCCAGAACAAACATGTCGTAATCACATAATAAATACTTGTTGATGGAGTGAACAACTTTTGCCTCTGGGGAAAAGTCGTGTCGTACTTTGGCTGATAGCACATTTATGTCTTATCTCTAGTTTCCTGTCCATTCTTTTTGTTTGTTTGTTTGTTTCCTTATATTTCTGCCTCCTTCACTTACAGACTGGGCATATTTTAATATCTAACAGGACGCTTATCTTTAAATGACCAAATCCAAACACTTACTGTTTTTTGTTTTGTTTTGTTTTTGAGTCAGAGTCTCACTATGTCACCCTGGGCAGAGTGCTGTGGCGTCAAGTTCACAGCAACCTCAAACTCTTGAGCTTAAGCGATTCTAAGCGATTCTCTTGCCTCCGCCTCCCAACTGGCTGGGACTACAGGAGCTCGCCACAACACCCAGCTATACTTTTGTTGTAGTTGTTAACGGTTGTGTGGCAGGCTCTGGCCTAGTTTGAACCCACCAGCTCCAGTATATGTGGCCGGTGACGCCTTAGCCACTGAGCTACAGGCGTTGAGTTCACTTCACTCTTTTGTCTTACTCACTAAACTAAGTTCTGTTTCGGTGTTATTTCAGTACTGGGTTTCACTGTTTCCCCAAGGAGCACTGGTAATTCTTTCTCTCTTAAACCCTGTAGCCAGTTCATCAGCATATTTCAGTTGCTTCAGAATATTCCCCATACATGACAGGATTACACCTCCACTGGCCCTATCCTCACTGTTTTGCTGAGAATTTAGGTTGAAAAGCTCCAGTCTCCACTTCAACCCTGCATAGCCTATTCTGTACTCAAGGGCCAGAAGGATGCTTTTACAGTGAACATGAGATCGTGACGCTGCTCTACTGACAGTCTTCAGGGGTGCCCATCACAGCTAAAACACAGCCTCCGCTGGGTTACCCTGGACCCGGCACATCCCATGTGGTCCTGGGTTCCTGTTCTCGTCTGTCTAGGGGCCGCTGGACCTCCTCCTCCTCTGAAGCACCAAGTTCATCCACATCACTGTACTTGCCGCTGTGTCCTTGGTCTTCAGAGCTTGGCTTTTATTCCTCTCTCACTTGATTCAGATTTGGGCTTCATTATCGCCTTCTTAAAAGTTTTTGCCTGAGAACAGTATTTTAAATATTTCCTTGCCTACAATTATCTTTAAACCATTCACTCTGTCGTATTTACGCTCATTGCATTCACTACTGCTGCAGTTCACGCTGCAGATCTGTCCTTCTGGCTGGAATCTGACGCCGAGCGTGGGCTCCTGCCCCCACTGCTGGTCCCTCCGCCCAGCGCTGGTGGTTTCGTGACTGGTACTTGAGCACAGAGGATGTGAATGGGTGGATGGGGTCCAGGTGAGTGGGTGAGTGTGTGATGGTCAGTGGGTGGACATTCGAATATTCTGTCTTTATTAAAGGCTTGTAAGTTTCCATTCATGAGAACAAGCCTGGATAGGTCAGGAAGATTGAGATTATGGAGGATTTGGCATGCTGTATTTCTGAATTTAGCCCAGAGACCCTGAGCCCCAAGAAATGCAGGAGTGATAACATTTCAGAGGTGTTCTAATATGCCACCTAAATCTTCTGTGTAAGGAAACTGAGCTTATGCCATGATCCTAGTATCCAACAGGGGTGTGCTAAACTAACATTAAAGTGCAGGTACTATTGACTCTGAATTTATTTGCAAGTTTGCCGACTTGCTTTGTTTTTCTAAGTCTGAAATCAGTACCACTCCAGGTGTCTCCTGGAGTATTCACAGACGTGCAGAGAGGGCCACATTTTGAGCTGACTGCCATGCACGTTCCAGCTGGGAGGTGACTGAGAAAGTATGTGCTGGAAAAGCTCCTCTCAGGCGCGAGTTTCAGTGTTGTTGAAGCCAGCTCCACATACAACAAGGTGACAGACTGATTGGTTCACAGCAATGTTGTGGCTGTCGTCTTGCAGGCCCCTGATCCCAGGAGCAGTGACCCAGCGTTTGCTCATTTATTGCTCTTCTTAGTGACTTTGTAGACTGTAACTGCCAGGAATATCCAGAACCAGCTGCATATATTTTCTTATTTGTTCTACTAGTCATTAGGTGATTTGTTTAATCTTATTTGTTCTACTCGTCATTAGGTGATTTGTTTAATCTGGTTGCTTCTCTGTTTGTATCAATTTAATGTTATTTACATAAGAAATGTTTTAAATATACCAATTGCATATTTTAGGCTGAGAATATATTATTAATTCTCAATGTCTTCTGGTTTTGTCTGACAAAAATCAATTTTATTCGCTGATACTAGCCTTTGCCTTTTTTTGAAAACTGTACTTCTGCTGTTTATTCCCTGGTTACCCTGTTCTTCTTCAGACACAAGGGCCCTTAAGATAGGGTGCCCGTCACTCCTTTGCTGTCCACTGTGAAGAACTGGGTCTGTCTGCGGGTCTCACCTTCATTCCAGCGTATGTCTCGGGGTCACCCTTCCCTGTGCTGCCGGGATTTAAGGGTAGGTGCAGAGAGGAACCCCAAGGAAGGGGCTCAGGTGTCTTCAGCAGGAAGGGACACCTTTTAGGGGGCAGTGGAATGCCGTTTGGGAAGTGTCATGATCTGAATGTGTGTGTCCCTCCAAAATTTACAGATTGAAGTCTTCACCCCTAAGGTGATGGTATCAGGAGCTGAAAGCCTGTGAGAAGCAGGCAGGTCTCAAGGGTGGAGTCCCCCTGAGGGCTCTGGGTCCCTACTGAAGAGCGAGAGGAGACGGCCGTCAGGGGACACTGGGTCTCCAAGGGTGTGGTCCTGGCCTTCGCAGCCTCCAGAACTGTCAGAAATAATTTCTGTTGTTGGTAAGCCGCCCGGACTGTGCCGTTTCTTGCAGTATCTGGAACACTAAGCCTTCCCTTCTCCAGTAGCTGCTAGATACATTGTTTCCTAAGACAGCTGTAGCCAGTGGGTTTATGAATAAATACAGACCCCTCTGCAATTAATTTGGAATGCTTGTCCTCTGTTCTGTGTTTGGCCCCGGTGTTGTTTGTAAAGAAGCTTCTAGAAGTATTACTTTATCTGAGAACTTTCACTGTGCGGAAGTACAGAGAAGAAAAGTTTGGAGGACAGGAAATGTTTATAGTAACCACTTCAAAGAAATATCAGTAAAGCAGAAAAGAGGTGAAATAAACCTGGGGCTTAACTTTCGTTTAAATTCAAATCCCCACATGTATTAATTCGAGTAGGGTTAGGTTTGAGGGACTTGTCCACATGACTTCGCATTCTGATTTGGTGACGCTTTGCTCATGAAACCCAGAGATGTTTTGTGTGTTTAATATCAGGCATCACGACCACAGCCTGCAGCGCTCTGAACCACGTACATAGGAATGTATCTCTGTATTTGTACATGGTTTTTCAATCCCTTAAATATTTTTAATTCATTTACATTACGTCGACTAGTCTTTGTGAATGAACTAGTTAGTCAAGATAAGAAGGTTTTAATTAGTTAATGATTTTCTGCTTGCTGTGCTTATGCTGACGTTAAGTATAAAACAGAAATCTCTTCGTGAATTACAGTGTGGGTTGTAATCGCACCTGACAGGTCAGCACTTGTCGGTTTCATGAACTTGGCAGGGTCACATAATTGGTAGCCCTGTGATTGGAACCAAGTCTGGGTCTATGGGCTGAGGTCACGGGTCTGGCGTAGAGAGAGGCACTGATGCTTCAACATCTCGCAGCCTCCCTCTCCTGACCCCTCAGGTGTGCTCTGGGCCGTTTACCCAGGTGTGTGTGTGTCAGTCAGGCAGGGCCATCCATTTATTTACCACCATTTACATATCAGGGCCAGAAAACATGTACTTGATAGTATGTGCATGTTATCTGGACATAGTCAGTCTTCCGTACAGTTATTAAATTTATGAGCAAATGTAAAATACGTGTGTTATATCAGAAAAAAGATGAAGTGGCAACATTAAATAACTGAGCCACGTGAAAATAAACCTGAGCAAGACTTATGCTGTTGATTTCAACATGTTTGAGCGTATGGGGAGGGGCGCTGACCCGGAAGGAAACCCAGCCCTGGGGAACAGGCAGACCTTAGACCCCTTCCATGCTGTGCCTTCATTTCATAACCCAGTTTCCAAATAAATGCAGCCCTGCGCAAACATCTATTGCAGTACCAAATTATTTATAAAAAGCTCTGAAAACTCCAACACTTCCAGATAACAGGTTCAGTAAAAGGTAGTCCATACTCCCTGAAAAAATAAAGTAGAATTACCATATGACCCAGCAACACCACCTCTGGTTAAATACCCAAAAGAAACAAACGAAAGCGGAGACTTATAGAGATATTTATACACACGAGTTCACAGCAGCATTATGTACAAAGCCAAAAGGTGGGAGTAGCCCAAGTGTTCATAGGCAGATCAAAGGATAAACAAAATGTGGTATTGGGCTACAATAAAATGCTATTCAGACTTATAAAGGAAGGAAATTTTGATATATGCTATAAGTTGGATGAAACTTGAAGACGTTACGCTATAGTGAAAAAAGCCAGTCAAACAAAAAGATAAATATTGCATGAATTGACTTGTATAAGACAGGTGGTGTAGTCAGAGACCCAGGGAGAAGCAAGAGAACTGCTGGGATCAGGAGAGTGGGGGTGTGGGGTAACGGGCAGAGCCTCAGGTCTGGAGGTGGAGAGGAGGTCTGGAGACCGTCTGCACAGCACTGTGAATCTCGGCGCCTGTGGCTCAGCGAGTAGGGCGTCGGTCCCATGTGCCGAAGGTGGCGGGTTCAAACCCAGCCTTGGCTGAACTGCAAAACAGAAAAATAGCTGGGCGTTGTGGTGGGCGCCTGTAGTCCCAGCTACTAGGGAGGCTGAGGCAAGAGAATCGCCTAGGCCCAGGAGTTGGAGGTTGCTGTGAGCAGTGTGACGCCAGGGCACTCTACCAAGGGTGAGTGAGTGAGACTCTGTCTCCACAAAACAAAACAAAACAAAAAAATGGGTGAGATGGGAAATTGTATGTACACTTTACTATAGTAAAAGCTGTGACCTGCAATGTAGTTTTAAAATATTGAAATTTATGCAACAGATATAATTAGTGCAATCAAAGGGATTCAACTTTTCTACTTAACATTATTTAAAATGATATATACTTGATATATCAAGTATATAATGATATAAACCACCATTCTTTACATGGTTTTTGTTTCTAGTCCTTATCTTAAACATTGTTATTGTTATTAAATTTTAAGGCTTTTAAATTCTGTGAAGGCAAAAAGTGGAAACCTAATTAACCCATGTATGTGTAAAACAAATAAATAAAAAATAAAAAAATGATATGTACTTGAAGCAAGGTTAAAGCTGTTTTTTTGCTTTTGAGGAAAATATTAAAAGAAAATAATGCCTAATGAAAAAAATATGGACTAAAGTCTATTGATATGAACAAAATCTATTTATTTTGAATAAAGAGAGAAAAGTTTAATAAATAATTATCTTTAATTTATCATATTTAATTATTTCATAATATACTTTTTTTTTTTTTGAGGCAGAGTCTCACTCTATTGCCCTTGATAGAGTGCCGTGGCATCACAGCTTACAGCAACCTCAAACTCCTGGGCTCAAGTGGTCCTCCTGCCTCAGCCTCCCAAGTACCTGGGATTATAGGTGCCCACAACAATGCCCACCTAGTTTTTCTATTTTTAGTAGAGATGGGATCTCGATCTTGCTCAGGCTGAATTTGAACTCCTGAGCTCAAGTAATCCACCCGCTTCAGTCTCCAAGGGTGTGCCAGGCCTGTTTCATAGTATTCTTATTAGCAATATTTAATATTAACTTAATAGTAATACATAATTACAGCCAAAAATATGGAGATAAATATGCTCAAACATGTTAAAATCAACAGCATAAGTCTTGCTCAGGTTTATTTTCATGTGGCTCAGTTATTTAAATGTTGCTACTTCATCTTTGTTCCGATATAACACACATATTTTGCATTTGCTCATAAATTTAATAACTGTATGGAAGACTGACTATGTCCACATAACATGCACAAAGCTCTGTGCGTGTGGGCAGTTTAGAATGAGAAGTTGACCATGTTTGGTTAAATTTGTTTGAGTTCTTTTAAATAGAAACCACTCACTTTTCTAATGGTTTCTTTCTATTCTGCCATCAAAGATACGAGCCCTTAATTAGTAATGGAACATAATATTAACCCCCCCGGCTGGTCCCGTGCTTGTTCCCCCTCTCTCTGTGTTTGGACCTACACTCCCAGGATCAGTTTTCTGAAAGATGTTCAGAGCTTACTCTCACCGTCACTGTGTTCTGGCTCTGTGCACATATCGGTTCTGTTTATTTTATGATAAACTTCAACTTTCATATCTGGTTTATGCTCAGATTACCTTAAACTCTATAATTAATCAGCCTCATCATTATCAAAACATATTTATTATCTGTGTAATTCTGCATGACATTGAATTTAGCTCCCAGCTCTTTGAACTGTGTCCATGCTTCAACTCAAGAAGAAACTGCACTTTCTGTCCTTTATCCCCCCCTCCCTCTGTCCCTCCATCCCTCTCTCCCTCCCTTCCTCCCTCCCTCCATCCCTCTCTCTCCCCTTCCTTCCTCTTCTTGACATCATTGACTTTGGGGCTCTTTTTCTCATGGAGCCTAAGGCTACTGGCATAACATCAATGCACTCAGTTTACTTTTTAGCTTCACCATCTTTATTTCTACCCATTCCTTATGCTGTTGGATGAAGCGCTTTGATGGAGGTGGAGAAAACGACAAACAAAGTAACTTAAACTTCCACTTGTGCTCACTGTTATCGCTCCTGTGTAGATGTAATTGAAGAAATAGTTATAAATAACTGTAGTTAACAGTTACCATTAACGGGAACAGAGAAGATCCATTGTGCGGGCATTGCACTTAAGATTAAACTGAAAAGTACATAACAAAAGACCACCCAGGATTCCTGTTGGGAAGGGATAATGTATTGCTGAATGTCATAAACTCATGTAGATGAGGCACGTGTTATTTTCTAAGCAAGTGACAACTGTAGCCTTTACCGTGTCATTTACGATGTCAGATGCAGTGTCTATTTCTATTTTGTTACTCCAATAGCATGTATATATTTAATTCCACTAGTATCTAAAGAGGTACTAATGGAATTCATCCTAACATTAGTTATTTTTACCCATGAAATACAGTAAGACCTTTGTAGTTGGCCACCTCCTTAAGTCAACCTGATTTTCATAGACCAGATGTGCACCCCATTTACTTCTCAGTACCAAGGACTTAATTCCTTATGTTGACCAGTTTGTTGCGGTCCTTTGGGTGGTCAACTTACAGAGATTCTACTATCGTTATACTTTGTGTATCTTATATTTAAACCTTTAGTTTCTAATAAATAGTGAATATATTGCGAATTTAAGTTTAAAGTGATCTATTACAAATCTGTTAAAAGAACAGAGTGAGTTTAATGGCCCGGGCAATGTAAATTATCCCATTTTAAAAAAAAAAATTTCAGATTAATGTGGGAGTGCAAATAATTAGATTTCATGGTTTGCACTTGTAAGATTAAATTCCAGTTAGAGGGGCTGTTTTACACCAAGGTGGTGTGCCATATACATGTACCCATGCAATGGGCCTTTTGGGCGGGAATTTGCCAACACCTTTCTCCCTTCACCCACCCCAGGCTTGAATATCACTGAGTTTTTCTCTCATGTGAGCATGTAGGTATTAATCTCCTAGTTCCAATTTAGTACTGGGTACGTGTACTATTGTTTTTTATTCTTGTGATACTTCACTTAGGAAAATGTTTTCCAAGTCCATTCAGGTTGTTACAAACAATACAAAATCTCCTTACTTTGTGGCTGAACGGTACTCTATGCACACACATACTACAGTTTTCACTCCATTCATTTGTCGATGGGCACGTGGGTTGTTTCCACGTCTTCGCAGTTGTGAACTGTCTGCCGTAAACGTTTGAGGGTCTTTCGGGTAGGACGCCTTCCTTTCCTCTGGGCAAATGCCCAGTATTGAGACTACAGGGCCAAAGGTAAATCTACTTTTGGTTCTTTGAAGACTCCACCATCCTGCTTTGCAACCATTTATTTTTAATCACTAAAGAAATCTAAAATGTTTGTTTCATTTGCAATAGTGCCTATCTTCCTTTTTCTTTATTAGTATTATAATTTTTAAAAGCAACAATCTTCTCAACATAGTAATTTAAAAGTTCTTTTTAATTAAACTTAGTAATTTTTGTTCTAGCCTGGTTTCTAATATGAAACAATATAATTTTGTTGTTATTCGTGGACTTTCTCCTGGAGGGAGTTTCTTTCTTCACCATGTATTTTCAGGTCATTCTTTCCACCCTTTTCCAATATGATTCATGAATCTGGAGCTCTTCCCACTGGGCTGCTGACCAGGGGGGCAGGCTGCCTAGCTGGGTCCTTTGTTTATTTTCTTATCAAGCCCTATACCTTGAAAGTTTGAGAAATTCTTTTATGTGTCTTGTTGACAAAGGAGACTTTGGCCTTCTGGAAATGTTCTGACACATATAGAGAATCCTGATTTCAAAGGAATTTCACTAAAAACTGAGACAAGAGGACATAGACATAGCTGATCAAATTAGCCTTGTCATCACTGGTGACTAATTGAATTACTAGTGCCTTAAAAGCCGCAGTCTTAGGGCCTGAAGTCCCAGCTACTCAGGAGGCTGAGGCAAGAGGATCGCTGGAGACCAGGGGTTTGAGGTTTCTTTGAGCTTCGATGATACTAGGGCACTCTACCTCGGGCAACAGAGTGAGAGTCTGTCTCAAATAAATGCATAAATGAATAAATAAATAGATAAAAATAAAAGTAAGTAAATAAATAAAATAAAATTTTAACCGTCACTCGTCCACCCCAACTTCTCATGTTTTTTTTTTCTTTTTTACTTTATATTTTTTCTGTAGAATTTACTTTATCTTTTTTTCCGTGTAACCCTCAGTAGGATTCAGGGTCCAAGAGGCTAGTTCTGTTCTATTTTGCCGAGGGCAGTGAGGAGAGTGCCCAGCGCAGAGGCGGCTCTGAGCCTCGCTGAAGGCAGGAATCAGTCCATTTCATGGTTGGGGAAGACGAGGAATCAAGGGGACTGCTTCATTTTCCACAAATCTGTGCTACAGGATCTAGTTTTTTTTTTCCTGTCTATCTTTATGCTGCCAAATTTGAAGATTGTCCTTGTTAACATATTAATAATCGAGAAAAGAGGATTTTCAGCCAATTCTGCCAGCCATTTCCGGTTCAGGTTTTGTAGTTCCGTGGATGGGCTCTGACATCTCACAGCATTCCTTATATCTTTTAACATTAGCGACGGGAACATTCCTTAAATTAAGGAATTGTGTGTTGAATGATACTTGACAAGACGTGAAATTTTCTATGGTGTAGTTTCTGTGCTTTCTTGATTTAAGTATCTAATGAGCAGCTGACCGTATTAATGCGTTAGGGCCTCTGTGAATATGCAAAAACCAAGTATTTATAAATTATCTTACAACTTTTATTTGTAAGAATTCATCAGCTTTCATTCTTTGTTTTTCTCTCTCTTTTTTTCTGAAGAAGTTCGGAGCTGAAACACAGGTCCTTGAATGTGTAGCTGTTCATAAAGTTTCCTAGGTTAATAATGTGAGTAACACAGTAGACCCTCCACAGCTGACCACGTCCCTGCACTGACCTCCACCTGACATTGACCTAATTTTCATAGCCAGACATGCACCACACATACACATCAGTACCGCAACCTCCTTCCTTACGTTGACCACCTCCGTGTGTTGATTGGTTTGTCACAGTCCCTTGAATGCTCATCTTACAGAGGTTCTGATGTATTTTCATTCAGTTATTAAGGAAAGAGATTGAGTCGTCCCAGGCTGAGAGGCTGATTCTACCGCCTCCTAGAGGCAGCCGTGCAAATTATGGGTAAAGAACGTCACAGGCTGGCAGGAATTGTAATCCCGTGTTATCAGATTTCCCTTTCAAACATAGATTAATAACCTAAAATAGTGCTATATTTATCAAGAGAAAATTTCAAGTCCATCTTTTCTGTGAATTAAATAACCATTTTATCACAGGCAACGAGCAATTTCTTTTAACTGTGTTTCAGAGCAACTATACATTGTGGTCTGTCTGGCTGAGATTTTTTTTTTTTTTTTCGTGAGGAATAAGCTTTTATTTGTAAATAGAACTGCAGGGAAAACAGCTTTTAGATGAGAAGAATAAGTACACATATATTTCTACAAAATTTCAGTAAGGGAATGATGGAGTGAGGTCTTGAGGTACAGACCTGGTTAAAATAAAGGCTGTTGTTAGCAGGGTGGAAAGTCCAGAGAGGAGGTGGATGGACAGACAGCGTCCAGCACCCAGACACACCCCACAGCACAACTGCGGCGTGACTGGCTGCTTTCTTGGTCCACATGTTCACCCATAGTTTTAATTCTGATTTTTTTGGCTGTACGTACTGAAAGGTTATTGATTGCAGCTTCATTTTCTGTCTTATTTTTCCCACATCAGATGGCTAATGTGGAGACATCTTCACAAGGTTTGCAGGAGGCGTGTCTTGCACATGAGCGTGGAAGCCCAGCCACCACACTTGTGGACCACACAAGGGTCTAATTTTCACTTAGCGTCTGTTGATCCTGACTCCGGTGGATACGCTGTTCCGATGGCTTGTTTTTTCTTTGCCCCTCTACCAGAACGATGCTCTTCATTCTCGTGCAGTGTGGCTTTGGTTTTCACAGTGTACCTCACGAGAAATGCTTGTGTGTGTTCATTGTATATAAACCACCCGATGTATTTGATGTCACTAGTATGTGCCCAGCGCTGGGAAAACTTGCATCTTCCTGTGGAAATTGCTTTACTATAAATGCTATGTTGGCATGTTTTTATTGTTGCAGATTGAAAGACATGACAACTGCGCTTATGACTACCTAGAAGTCCGAGATGGAACCAGTGAAAACAGCCCTTTGATAGGGCGTTTCTGTGGCTATGATAAACCTGAAGACATAAGGTCGACCTCCAACACCTTGTGGATGAAGTTTGTTTCTGATGGGACCGTGAACAAGGCGGGGTTTGCCGCTAACTTTTTTAAAGGTGATTGGAAATAATTTACAAATGTGAGATTTTCCTTGTCAGGAATAAATGGAGTATTTATCTTTGAGTTAAGAGAGAACTAGACAAAGTTGCACTGAAAGTTGAAGTTTGTACAAGGATATTTTGGTTGGTTTTGATGGCAAAGTTATTAGTAAAATACTGGCACTGGGGACTTTGTGGCACAGGATAGGAACTGCCTTAGGGTGTCTGCCATCTGTGTGTTTGTTTGTTTGTTTGTTTTATGAGATAGAATAGCAAAACCAGGAGAGGGTTATACAAACTGGAAGAAAATGTGTGGTTGATCAATTATTTCTAGATTTCAGCGCCAGCATTGTCTAAAGTTTCTTTTCAGAATAGTTATTCACCCATATTAGAAATAATTTGTCATCTCCTCAGCAGAGCATCTAAGTATGATACCTAAAATGTCTTTTTGACAAAGAATTATTACTGATCAATTTAATTTTGAATTTCATAATTACATTGTAGTTTATTCTGTTGCCCCATCTTTGGTGGGTATTACTATGGTAATAAGAAGGCAATTTTAGTTCAATCAGTAATATCAAATTTTCATTTAGAAAATTCATAGGCATTTTTGTTTCATTATCGAAAAAATTTTTTTCTACAATAAGAAAAGAAATTTTTCATTACATTAATTTTTAATAAGAGAAATGATACACAATAGGATAAAGGATTTGATAGTGTATGTCAAAATTTAGAGTGGAGGGCAGCACCTGTGGCTCATTGAGTAGGGTGCCAGCCTCATATGCTGAAGGTGGCAGGTTCAAACCCAGCCTTGGCAGAACTGCAAAACAGAAAAATAGCCTGGTGTGGCGGGTGCCTGTACTTCCAGCTACGTGGGAGGCTGAGGCAAGAGAGTCGCCTAAGCCCAGGAGTTGGAGGTTGCTGTGAGCTGTGTGACGCCACAGCACTCTACCGAGAGCCATAAAGTGAGACTCTGTCTCTACAAAAAAAAAATTTAGAGTGGATATAGATATCTAGATAATTTCTTCATGTAAAGACCACCGCTGTACTGAATTTTCCCTGAGCCGCACTTAGGTACTCAGCATAAAGGTGGAAAAACTTGGCCTTTTTACTACATGTACTGAAAGTGTTCATTAAAATGTGCATTTACATGTTCAACATTTTCTGTTTGTCTTGCACAGTAGAAGGAATCTGGCTGTCAAGATTCTTTCATGTGATATTTATATATTTAATTATCAAAAATGCTTAATGTTTTCCTGATGCATAATTTCTCCAAAGGATGTTTACTGCTTTCCTGACTCATTTTAGGTTATTCCTGAAGAGTAAGATTATGAAGTATACTGCCATAGGCATTTTTAGAAGTCATATATATCTTTAATATATATTTATGTTTAGTTTCAGGTTATTGCATATAATTAGATTATATAGTATTTATAAAAACATGAGATTATATTTCATGGACCAAAATGCCTATATGAGAAACATAATGTGTTCAACTTAAAGAGTCCAGTTATAGTAATTTCAGAGCTTTGTTTCATTTTAATTTGCATTCGCCACATTCCTTTTTCAGGGTCTATCTGGAAAACTGTAATGTGAAATCAGGTGACGCTATACATTTTTCAGGAAGGTCTTTTTATTTCATTTCCTAAAGACACTCTAGGCTGTAGTATTCCCCATCTGTCCTCAAGTTCACAGACACAGGCAGGGTGTCTGAGCCCCAGGCCTCCTGGAGCGCTGTGTCTGAGCAGGTGCCCTCCCCCAGCCCACGGGCTTCTCTCTTCTCTGCCCCCGCCCCCAGGCTGGCAGGTGTGTCCGCAGGGCTCTACACTGTCCCCAGGCCTTTGATGAAGCCGCCAATTGTCCTCATTTACTTAGAGCCATTAAGCATTGTATTTTTCAAAAGACTCACACCCTTGTGTTTGCGAACCAAGTCCTAACTGTGGCCTTTTTGCAGAGGAGGACGAGTGCGCCCGGCCCGACCGCGGCGGCTGCGCGCAGCGGTGCGTGAACACCCTGGGCAGCTTCCAGTGCGCCTGCGAGCCGGGCTACGAGCTGGGCCCCGACCGCAGGGCCTGCGAAGGTACGGCTGCCCTGTGCTCCGGGCTCTGGTGCCCTCTCCCCGTAGGGTCGGCCTGCCCTCCACTCACTTCACTGATGCGAAACTGGCCTGGGGTCCTGCTCGAGGTCAGGCCTTCCATGGGGGACTGTACCGAAGTCACGTCCAGCTGGTGCTGTGATTCTACTATGCGGCGACATGCCCCCTCGGAGGGAAACTGGATCATGAGTGACAGTGCCTTTCTGCCAAACTTAAAAAAGTGGAAAAAAATCAGTCATTCTTGCCTGTGGTTACCCGCCCACCTTGTTTAGACTGATGAGTCCGCTAACACAGCAGTATCTATTTAAGTTTTATCTCTATCTAGATCAGTGTTTTTCAACCTTTTTAATCTTTTTAATCTCATGGCACAGTGAAACTTCAGTTCACCTACAGTTGAACTTCCACAGCACCCTTAAATTATGTTGATCAATAAAAAAAAAGAGTTTTAAAAAAAGAAAAGACTGTGCTCTGAACTTTTTTTGAAACTAGT
>CAUYON010100964.1:0-14262 GCA_963573935.1 Arctocebus calabarensis | reverse complement strand
AGAAGCCAGAGCCCCAGCGCTCCATTGCCAGGGAGGGAGTGCCCGGCAGTGGAGGCAGCAGCTGGAGGAGAGGGCAGGGTCTGGAGGCCGAGACTGGAAGGGAAGGAGCTGCCGGCCAACCAGGGGCGAGCCGGCTGCACCTGGACCTGCTGGGCTGGGATCGCACAGGACACACAGGTATCTCTGCAGTGGAGTGTGGGTGAGTCTCCTTTTCAGAAGCCTGTCCCATTGTAGGGGCTGGAGTGTTAAGATCAGATTTCTTCTGCTAGAACTGGGATCCCTTTCCCTCCTGTGCCCCCTGGCCAGGCCTGTCCCCACTGGGAGGGAATTCCCTGCAATAGCCCTCTTCACCTGAGTCTAGGTTTCATGTTGTACCATTCTCAGATCTAACTTCCTCCACCCTTAAAAACAGGGGTGAACAATTCTACATTACAAGATTAGTGTGTGGATTGACAAGACTGCATGTGCAAGTGTGTACACACGCCTTGCACATGATATACAAAGGCCTCATACACAGTAGGCTCTCAACGAACTTGAGCAACCAGGGTAATTGGATGAAGTTGCTCAGCATGCGTCATGTACTATGGACTGAGAGGCCCCAGCCAGGTGCTGGTCTCCAGGGGGCCTGTGGGGTGTAGGGGGCAGCTGGGTAAGGTGGTTGGCGTGGAGACTGCCTGGTTTGCAGAAGGCAGACATGTTACCCAGGGCTGTGCTGCTCCCAGGGTTGCCATCCACACTCGCCAGGTCAGCGTCCTGGGCCCACGTGAGGATGCTGCTGTGTCTTCTTATCTTCTCCAGTCTGGGTCTCCAAGTCTGGGGTAAGTTTTCTTTTCCTAGACTGAAGAGCAACTGACAAGGGTCATCCTAAAATCTTAGAACAGATTTTGTTTATAGCATACAACTCAGAGTCAACAGACCCGAGTTCTAGTCCTTGCCCTGACTCTAGTGGTGATGACTTTGAACAAGTGATTGAGTTCTTTTTACCTTAATTTTCCCATCTGAAAATTGAGATAAGGTTATAACCTCCTATTATTGTGGGGATCAATGGGATAATGCACATGAAGAACATAGTTTTGGGGCAGAAAAGGCAAATAAATAGCTATATTTATATTATTCTGATGTCAATCAGAGTCTAACCTCTGAGCTGGGCTTCTGCTCATCAATGAGAGAAAGTTCCTTGGGGGAAGGATGTCAGTGGGTACCCCACCCCACCCCCACCGTCCTTGGGGGAAGGATGTCAGTGGACACCCCACCCTCACCCCCACTGTCCTTGGGGGAAGGATGTCAGTGGGCACCCCTCCGCCCCCACTATCCTTGAAGCAGGAGCATAGACACAGCAAGTACCCCCAAAATCAATCCTGGGGGACTGACCTGATCCACGCAGGCAATACTAACACCTCTTCCAGACTCTTTCCCACTGCTCAGGTCAAACTCATGGCCGAGAGGGCTCTGTGGCTTTGAAGTGCTCTGTTTGCAGGTGCTTTTTGCTAATTGAGTGTGTAACTGCAGCTCATGAGAAAAACATGATATTTCCAACTTCCTACCTGTTCCTATTTAACTGTCACCCTGGGGCACTGCCTGGCATTGGTATTGGAGGAAACCATGCCACCTGATGTTACCTTGGGAGGCAGAGGGATGGTTCCTGGCCAGAGCCTGTGCTGCTGTGATGTTGATACTGAGCTCTGTGAACTCTCTTTCTCTGATGTGAAATGGAATGTTCCTTTGCAGGTGACTCCTCCTGGGTCAAAATACAAGCTAAGCAGACATCAGAGGGGCTGCGGTACCTGTTTGGCAACATCTCCCAGCTCATTGAGAAAGGCAAACAGGGTCTCAATGGTGAGGAAGGTGGGGACCAGCTGGGTTTTTTAATGTGACCAGCAAAGTCTCTGAAGTCTACAGAGCTGCCTGTCTGCAGAGTGGCAAGGGTGAATGGGGTTGAGGGGCAGAGAGTAGCACCAGAAGCCATCTGCATGGATTGCTGTAGGTCCTTGGGGAAGAGGGGTGGTGCCAGGAGGGATAGAAACTTGGGAAAGGCAGAAGCAGCCTCTGCAGACAGGGACCCCTGACTTGAGGGTGGAGACCCAGACCCTGTCTCGACCAGTCCTCAGACTAAGGGGGAGACACAGCTCCTGCTCAGAGGCTGCCCCAGGCTGGGGAGATGTAGCTCCCATGGAGTACGCATGGCCACAGCTGGTCAGCAAGCACATACCTAGGACGTGAGCGCTGAAGTGAAGCTGCTCAGAGCTTCCCCAGGGATAAACAGGAGAGACAGAGATACCTCCATAAGTGGGGCTGGGCCAGAGCAGGGAGGAACTGGATGATGGGGTCTGTCCTTGGAGGATGTCTGGGATGGGAGAGCAAAGCACCTAGGTTCCCTGGTTGGTGTGGCCTCTGTATTGGGGTTAGTGCTGCTGACATGGGGACACAGAGGTGGGCAGGGGAGGGTGTACCTGCTTGCTGAAGGCTTCTGTCTATAACAGAATAGCACACATTGGCTCTGCTCCTGCAGCCCAGGTGGTTAATGGGCAAGCCTGGAGCAGCCACACTCAGTGACATCCCCGTGGCTCTCCACAGATGTCTCTGCCATGGTCTCACGCAAGGAGTGGGGGGCAGAGGCTGTGGGCTGCAGTACTCAGCTGACTATGCCAGTGGATGTCCTCGTTATACACCATGTCCCTGGGCTGGAGTGTCATGACCAGACCGGGTGCAGTCAGAGGCTGTGCGAGTTGCAGGCCCACCATGCCCACAGCAACGGCAGGTGTGACATGGCCTACAAGTAAGGGGCTGGGCCTCTGCATCGACTATGCTGCCCTGGGGTACTTCTCCTGTCCCTTCTCATCTCTTTTCATCATTTTCTGGGTTGTAGTTATATAAGTTTTATAATGAATATGATATTTAAAACACCAGTGACATTCCAGGTCTTTTGGAAATTTCAGTGAGATCCCTGCCTGAGATCTCCCCAAAGGAAGCAGGGGGGGTTGAGTGAAAACCATGCTTTCTGCCCTTCCAGCCTGAGGTGCACACAGCATCTGAGTCCTCAATAGCTCTGAGGTTGGGAGGCAAGTGTAGCCTTGTCTTTGCTACAGGAGAGGGGACTGGAGGGTGGGAGGTTGTCTGATTTCCTGGAAGTGGCTCTTTGCCCACACTGTGCTCATCCCCAGCAGGCGACCGCCTGTCTGCCTGTTGCCCTAATGGTCACTCTGGTAGGCCCTGCTGCTGCCTGTGCCACGTGTCCTTGGCCCGCCTCCGACTCTGGCCGGCTGTGGACAGTTCCTGACGTGGTGATGTTGTCCCTCCTCAGGGACCCATATGTCTCCCTTTCCTGCTTCGTGCTTTGCCCAGCCCCTGATGATAAAGGGGAAGGAATGTCCTTTGGGGGCAGGAGTTGGTGGGTGGCTCCTCTCAGGGACAACTCTAAAGTGCGTGCTCACAGTTCCCTGCAAGGCCGGGTGGCTGCGTGAGCCAGCCTACTTTTGCACACTTGCTGGGTTTCTCCTGTCTGCCTCTCCTTGCTCCTTCACTCAGGATTCCGGGAGCCCTTCCAGAGTAAGTGCCGGTGCCCACACCCTGCCTCAGGCACTGCCTCACAAGCAGTTACCTGGCAGGGCAACAAAAGCAGCATGTGCTTTGGGAGAGGGAGGAGGACTGTGTTTAAGAAAATGTGGAGGCCAAGAAGAGCCTTCCTGCCAGTGGTTGGGTGGGTGAGTTAGTGCAGAGGGTCCAGGACCTCTCCTCCTTCCCAGTGTGCAGGGTGATTCATATGAGACTCTGGCACCTGAGAAGGGGAGGGAGGTTTACAGTGTGGGAGTGGGTCCTTCGGAATTCTAAGGACTGGTGCAAATGACTTGGTCTTTCCATTGTCTGGGAAGAGGCCACACAAGTTCCTTTCCGTGGGCATGGCTTGAGCCCTCCCTGCTTTTGAGGCTGGGTACGAGGGTTCCTCTCTCAGGAATGTGCTACAGTGCCAGCCATCAAACCCATTTCCTCTGTCCCACAGCTTCCTGGTGGGGGACGATGGCAGGGTGTATGAAGGTGTCGGCTGGAATGTCGAAGGGATGCACACACAAGGTTACAACAACATTTCCCTTGGCTTTGCTTTCTTCGGTACTAAGGAAGGTAATGATTATCCCAGCTGATCTTGTCTGAAGAGTTCTTCATTCCTTTGTATCAGGCATCGTGAGATGTCCTGTCTCAGCAGCCACTCTGCTGTCTCCTCAGCCTTCCCTGAAGACCCAGTGTCTCTCGGAATTCTTCCTCCTTGACTCCCCCGACACAGCCCTGCAGTGGGGCCTCCTCCTGCTCTGGGCCCCTTCCCCACCCTGCGGCAGGCTCCTCTTCCTCTGGCCCTCTCACCAGTGAGGTGCTAACCCATCGTCTTCCTACAAGGCTGTTTTCTGCTCTCCCTTGGAAAGGTCTCCCTTGTCCCCTCTTCCTCTGCAGCTCTCATGGTGCTGCATCTGCTGGCTCTGTGCTTTCTGGTGTCCGGACAGGCCCCTTCTCTCTGTTACTCCTAGATTTTCTAGATATTTTTCAAAAACCATTCTCAGGCCTCTAATCTCTGACTCCCTTCCACTTCCTTCTAATAAATTGCTTTAAGCATAACCCCTACTCCCTGCCACCATGTGCAGCTCAAAACACACATCCCAGTACCAGGTGCACCCCAACACATATATCCCAGGAACACTTGCACCCCAAAAACATATATCCCAGCACTATCTGCACTCCAATACACACATCCCAACACCACCTGCACCCCAGCACACACATCCCAGCACCACCTGCACCCCAGCACACACATCCCAGCACCACCTGCACTCCAACGCCCACATCCCAGCACCACCTGCACCCCAGCACACACATCCCAGCACCACCTGCACCCCAGCACACACATCCCAGCACCACCTGCACCCCAGCACACACATCCCAGCACCACCTGCTCCCCAGCACACACATCCCAGCACCACCTGCACTCCAACGCCCACATCCCAGCACCACCTGCACTCCAATGCCCACATCCCAGCACCACCTGCACCCCAGCACACACATCCCAGCACCACCTGCACTCCAACACCCACATCTCAGCACCACCTGCACCCCAACACACACATCCCAGCACCACCTGCACCCCAGCACACACATCCCAGCACCATTCCTTCAAATTTGTGCACCCTTCCCTGCTGTAGAGATCTTGCCTATCTACTTTTTCATTTTCTCTTCCTAATACCTTTTGAGATAGCGTGGGTAGATTTCATAATCCCTGTTTTGCAAAGGTGCATCTAAGCTTCAGAGAGGTGAACGACCCAAGTGGCACAGCAGGAGGAGAGAAGCAGCATGAGCCCACGTCAGCTCTGCCCCTCCAGGTGGGCTCTAGCACGCAGAGTTGTTATGTTCCACTTGTTTTTCCCTGTTACTACTCATTGCCACTTGTTAGCTTGGGATCTTGAGTGCGTTCCCTCTTGGAGTCTCAGGTTTCCCTTCATGAATAAGGGGGCTCACAGAGGCATCTACTCCACAAGTTTGTGGTGGGGATGAAATGAGGTCATGCGAGGAGGAGCCTGGCACGTGCCTGGAGGGGCCTACTGAGCGGAAGCCCTGACCTGGCCGGGGAGGTGCTCCTGAGCCTGGCACTGCCTCTGCACTCTTCTCGGAAAGGCGCAAGGGAACAGAGTCTTGGCAGGTGTTTGGGAAAGGACTTCATCCACAGCCTTGGAGGGTCTGTCAGGAAGATATCTGACTTTCTGGTTCACAGAGGAATGATCTTCTCCCTTCCTTTCCTTTTAGTGCCATGTGGGGGCTGGCCTGACATTTTACCCTTCCTGAGGTGTCCCCTGAATCTCAGGCCAGACCAAAGGCTCCCCCAGAGTGCTTTCTTCCAGGCCACAGCCCCAGCCCTGCTGCCCTGTCAGCCATGGAGGGCCTCATTTCCTCTGCTGTCCAGAAGGGACACCTGGCATCCAGGTACATTCAGCCACTTCTTGTGAAAGGTGAGAACTGCCTGGTCCCTCAGCAGAAGGCAAGTCTGAAGAAAGGTAAGACCTTCTGCTCTGCTGGACCTACCTCCAGACTCCCCTCACTAACTCTCAAACACCACCAAGAGTGACTCTGTCAGTGGGGCTCTCCTGGGATTCCTTCTGATGGACACCTGTCACCCAACTGTCTGAACCTTCAGGGTGGCAACCTTGAGAAGGATTCTGAAGGCCACTTCTTTATCCCTTGATTTCTGAACCTATACAGCCAGGGCATGGTGCCCACGGTCATACATGCACACTTATTTCTTTAATCCAGGACAGATATTTACTGAGCACCTGTTAGGCCTTGAGGATATATGAAAACACAAAAATCTCTGATCTCATGAAGTGTCAATCTAGAGGGCAGAGAAAGACAAACAAACAAACAAGTAGCATATTTGGTATGACGTATGGTGAAAAGTTCTCTGGATGACGAAAAAAGCATGGAAAGGGTTCAGACCTATTTGTACACACATTTCTGCATTCACACGCTCGTACACAAACACACATCTCTGAATGCAAAAACCAGAACAACACTAATAGACTGAAGTACTAAAGAAAACTTAAGTCCCACACTTTCTTCTAGGGCTTTTCTCATTTGGTGTTTTAGATTCAAACTTTTATCCATCCTGAGTCAAGTTTTGTAAGTGGGGAGAGATGAGGGGCACTACTACAATTTGGACTTCACCTAACAAATGCAACAAGATAACCTTATCCTCTGCACCTTATACTAAACTAAAATTAAAAAATAAATAAAAATAAAAAAACTTTTTAAATGAAGAGTTTAACACAATTCAGGTAATAAAAAGTAGACCTTGTTTTGGGTTTCATAGAAACACTCAAAACAGTATAAATTTGGTCTCTGCCTTTGGACTGATGACATCTGTACATATTAACTGAAAGAGTTTTATGGATTACAAATGACTATCAAAGAGAGGGTTTCAGAATAAAACACCCATGGAATGCAGATGCTCCCAAGTCCTACAGTCAAGGCCAGGGTGGGTGCCCAAAGGTGGTGGGTGCTAAGGATCCTGAGGTGGGCGTTGGCCTCAGTAGGGAGGTGGCTGACATGGGTGAGCAAAAGCGAATTCTCCACGGCTCTTTATCTCTCCACAGTTTGTCCCAGTATTGTCCTGCGGTCTGTTTGGGGGGCCAGGGAGGCCTACTGCCCCAGGATAAAGCTCCCGGCTAAGTATGCCATCATCATCCACACTGCTGGGAGGACATGCAATGTGTCGGAGGAGTGCCGCCTGCTGGCCCGGGACATCCAGTCCCTCCAGGTGGACACTTTCAAGTTATGCGATATTGGCTATAAGTAAGTGGACATGAGCATGGCAGGCTCCTCTTCCTTTGGGCCCAGAAACTGAACCTTTGAAACAAAGGGAGGGCTAATATTTGCTGAGCATGCACCATGGCAGCAGGGGGTGGGGTGGTGGTGCTGTGAATGACCTCATTCCTCCTGGGTGGGCCTCCCCCTGAGCGTGCTCCCAAAGTGTGCATCTTTTAGAGGTAGTAACTGACATGACGGGTGCCAAGACTTTCCTAAATAGACATTACAGGAAGCACTGTGTGTAAGACTGTGAAACCAGTAAAAAGGTAATTAGAAGGCTGTGCTTTTGTCATGTAGTCACCTCCCACTGCTCAGTGTCTCATGTGGCCACAGCCTGAAGCTCTTCCCCTTTGCTGTGGCCTGCTGCTGTTTCTCTGATTCTAGAAACTGTCACCTTTAGAGAGAGTGTCCTTTCTGTCTGAAAGCAAGGAGAGACCACATCATGATTGTTCATTTCTCTACTGGCAGGGCCTGTGATTCTTTAATAAAGAACACATTAACCTAATGGGAGAATAAAAATTTATATTTTCATTAATTTTATTTTAATGGGTCTCAAAATTCGGTGACAAATTTTCGGTCAAAGCTTTTCCATTAAAAAGTATTGATTTAAAAAACTAATGAAACTGCTGCCCACACATACAAATAAATGGTCCATAGAACAGTAGAAACTTCTTGAAGGGTACGTTCACAGATCACTGATAGGACATCTGCAGTCAGACCTCGTCCAATGTCCCATCAGAAACAATCACACTAAACCTTCGGTGTCAGGACAGGCCAGTACTAGGCCATCTGGCATTTGTACACATTTATACAAGGCTGTCCCGACTCTAGGGGAATTCATGGCTTTAGTGGGGCTGGATTTTAGTCCCTACTGTCCCTAAGTCAGGCACTTTTGTGCCAGAGGTAGCCTGTGTGGCCATGTGCAGGGTCCCCACCCTAGATGGACTTGACATTGCTAATATATGCTGCAGAGCTGACTGTCCTCTCTTGTGCCCATTTTAGTAGCAATTCCTTTGTGATAGGAGAGGACCTTCCCTCTGACATCTGTCATCTTTTGGGACCTGCTAAATGTTGGATTATTCCAGCACTGCTCTCTTCCATTGGAGTGGACACCTGAAAACTGACTATATATCTGGAAATCCTGAACTGGAACATGGCAGTGGCTGATGTGCAGCCTCTTTTCTCTTTTCCACTCAGCTTTCAGGGCACTTGTCCCTTGACTTTTGACCTGTCGTGTCCCCTTCTATTATAACTTCATGACTGAGTCAATGCTTACCTTGAGATGGCCTGTAGTTAGGATTAAGCACTCATTTGCTCATGAATTATAATTCACAGAAGATATGATAGAGCATGTCCTCTGTGTGGGCACAAAGCCAAGCTCTGGGAACACCACCAGCCATAGCAATGCTATCATGCTTGCCTTCACTGGAGTTAATGCTTTACTGAGAGAGAAAAATAATTAAATAAGAGGTCCTAGCAGGGTAGCTGAAGCATCATGATGAGGCATGGGAAGGGAAGATAGGAGGCCAAGATCGTGGGGGAATGATGCAAGGGGCCACACCGCGGACCTCACAGGGACAGGGAGTGGGGGGAGTTAGAGGGGACAGCGGGGAGGAGCCTCTGCAGGAGGCCTGAGTTCCTTCTCAGAGGATCTGGGAGAAGTTTAGTATGACAAATACAGATGCTGGAGTGGGAGTAAGGCCTGCAGGAGTCCTATCAGGAGGCTCTTGTACCTTGCCTGGGGAGTTGGGACGGTGCTGAGGACTGAGGGCTTTGACGTGGCGATATTGGGATTCAGTCAGACCAGTCTGGCTGTTGCTTCAGGAATGGATTAGAAAAGGGTGAAAGTGGAGGTGGTGCGATCTGGGGGCTGTGCAGCCTTGCAGGCAGGACAGGGTGGTGATGAGGGGCCAGTGAGGGAAGTGGAGGAACTGAGTGGGCGGAGAAGGCCAGTGCTTCCCAGCGACGGTGCAGGGCCAGATGGAGGAAGTGGCTGGGGGACACCATGCCCAGCACTGGCTGGGGGGTGGTAAAGTGTGTATGTGTGTGTGGGGGCTGACGCCCGCATTACCAGCTGGGGCGAGTGGGTGGCAGTGCCTTTCACCAAGATAGGGAACCCAGAAAGGGAAACACGGGAAGAAGGGGGTCCCATTGTGAATGTGTGGCCTTCCATGGACGGCAACTGAAGCTAAGGAAGTGGCTGGCTCTGTCCTCAGAGAGGTCAAGTGAGGAGAGAAGAGGGCTTAGGGCAGCAGCCTGAGGAACCCCACATTTAAGGAGTGGGCACAGGATGATGAAGTGCAGGGGGCAGCCAGTGAGCAAGAAGGCTCCAGAGCGCGGTGTGGTGGGAAGGTCTGCAGGAGGAGAGAGGGCCGGCGGGTCACACGTGCAGGGAGAAGGGCCTGCGGTCCTCAGCAGCCGAAAGACTTGGGCATGTGGGGAACGCCCCCTAGTGGCGGGGAAAGGTCCTGTGCTGCCGGCTGCTCTGCTCTCCGCTCATCCCCCTCGTGGGTGGCGTGGCAGTGCTAGAGCCAGATGGACGTGTGCTGGCTGGTTGCTAGGGGTTCATGGATTTTGAGAACCAGCTGTTGAGTCATTGGCATCCCGAAGTCAGCTCTAGTGGGAGTTTTACGGCACAGAAATCAGCAAACGCTGCAAATCAGGATCCCTTTCGCACCCTGGATCAGTCTCCCAGGCTGGCTTACCCGGGCAGCCAACGTGAGGACTGGGCCTTATTGTCCCCGTGACACAGTCTTAGAAGGTGATAGATAACTGAAGTCTGACAGATGAGGGCACTGACCAGTTAATGAATGAATGCCTCTCTTTCATGTGGGTCTCTTTCTCCCTCCAGTTTCCTTGTGGGCCAGGATGGCCTCGTTTATGAAGGGGTAGGCTGGAACACCCAGGGCTCCCACACCCCTGGCTACAACGACATTGCTCTGGGCATCGCCTTCATGGGCATCTTCACAGGTAAGGGGCCACTGTGGGCAGTAGCATCATGGCATGGTATTTTAGGAGGAGCAGCCGACACAGACAGTCCCAGGGTCAGGCATCATTTCAGCACCTGCAGAAGCTGGACTGACCGAGCTTCAAATCCGACATTTGGCTCAGCTGAGTGTGACCAGAGGTCACAGCAGAGCTCCATCACACTCAGCCAAGTGTCTCTCTCTTCCAGTACCTAAGAAACATGATAAGCAAAGGGAAGAACTGTTTGTGCAAATTTTCAGTTCCTCTTATTCAGCAGATGCATCCCTTCCTGGTTATAGCAGCAATGTGGAGACACCTTGCCTTATACACCAAAGCCATACTGAGTCCCTGTCTGCACTGAGTGCACATGGCATTTTCCTGGGCTGGAGCTCTTGACCAGAGTTTGTTTAGACTCAAGGGCCTTTGGCTAAGCCTCTGGAAGTAGGAGGCCATGCCATTGAGGCTGGTTCAGGCTTTTACTGCAATGGGCGCTGTTGGGGCCAGGCGGTGAGCTCAGGCCTGTGCCAGCAGGTGGGGCTGGGCACAGGGCTGGCGCAAAGGGCACAAGAAGCACACCTGTGGCCAGAGTAGGACCTTTCCCACTTGGCATGATTGACATATTGCCTCAGACAATTCTTCGTTGGGGCGCATCCTGTTCTGGGGTGTTTGGCAGTATCTGTGGCTTTTACCAACTAGAGGACAATAGCATCAGCCTGACTCCCAGTTTTGACAGCCAAAAATGTCTCTAGGAATTGTTGAATGTCCCTCAGGGGGCTAAATTGCCCCCCTATAGAGAACTCCCTGGCTGAACTTTTGTAGCAGATTAAGGCTTTGTATCCTCCCGGAATTGTCTATATTATCCTAGCTTCAGCCCTTTTGATTTAAGGAAAAGTTGGCACTGAGGAATATGAAGTCTTGGCCAGGTTTTCTGTCTATCTATAGGGTGAATATACTAGCTTGGTGGTTGGGGGAATGGGCCGGGGTGGGGTCTGAGTGTCTCCCACCCTGGGCAGGGTGCACTGGAAAACTGGGTGATGGGCCGGCCATGTTTTACAGGGTCCCCACCCAATGCTGTGGCGCTGGAGGCAGCCCAGGACCTAATCCAGTGTGCCGTGGTCAAGGGATACCTGGCTCCTGACTACCTCCTGGTGGGCCATAGTGATGTGACCAGCACCCTGTCCCCTGGGCAGGCTTTGTACAACATCATCAGCACCTGGCCTCACTTCAAGCACTGAGGGGCCCTGGACCCTTCCCAGACTGCCTGCTCCTGCTGCTGGCTCACCTGTCCTCATTACCCACCCTGGCTCAGCCCCTGGGTCCCCTCCCCTGCCAGCCCAGCAGGGGAGGATGACCCATGCCTTAGGTTAGGATGATCATGTCCCCTCCTGCTGGCATCCTCCAGGGGCCCCATGCCTATGGCTGGGCACACACCCCTCTAAGTCTGGGCCCAGCCGGCCTTGCCCTTCACCTTCCTCCCTGGTACCCACTTGCTCAGCCAGGGAGATGATGACCCATCTTGTTGTGTTTCTGTCTCCCTTCATGTGCCCCTGCCTGGTGGCCCCCAGCCAGGTGGCTGTGCCTGCCCTTCCTCTTTACACACACATGCAGTGGGATGTGCATGGATGCACCTCTTGTTCCAGGCCCATGTTTGTTTGTAGGTGTGTCTGTCCTTTCCTTAGGGCTGAGAGCTTCTCCAAGGGAGGAACTGTGCTCTCTCCCCCTCTGTGTCCTTGGTTTCTTAGAGTGTCTGAATTTCACAGAAATGGATGAAAAAATTAATGAGTGAGTGGTTGCTTTGCCCATCTGCTGTAATCCTCTCTTTGGGGAGCCCCTGTCCCACCTGTTCCTGTCCCCAGGCTCAGAGCTGACTCTGGTTGCTTGTCTGTAATGGGTGCCATTTCTCTAGGGTCTGCTAGATGGGTATAGGGAAGAGGAAAGAGGAATGGGTGTTTTGTGTGTGGTAGGAGAATGTAGGAGTTGACCAATCAGAAAAGGTAGAAAAACTGCAAACCAAGACCTGGTCAAAACCACAGATGGGGCAGACTGGAGCATGGGAGCCAAGGAACTTTGAGTGTCCTTAACTGATGGGGTGGAGGGCTGGTCATTACCATCTAAATAGCTTTGTGGTTTTGATCCCCCACAGGCTTTTTAAAAGAATTCTGGGTAAACAGGTGAGCACAGGTGACGAGAGTTATGTAAGGAAACCTGTCAATCACCCAAAGGCAGGAAATGGAGGTCCCACCTATTGAAAGGAGCGGCCCTTCAGCTCATTATATGGAAACAAATGTGTCCTACGAGGCAAGGTTGTCAGGAGTCTGGGTTGTCTCCACGTCTCAGAGACAGACCTGTTCCTTCGCTGCAGTGTGTACTGTACTTAATAAAACTTTGGGCTTGGATTGCGTGTATCTGCTTGGCCTGATCATTTGATTTGTCAGCTCCACCCTGGTAATGATCCTTTGGTAGTGGGGTAAGAGCCAGGTAAAATGAACCTGACAGTTCCTTGCATCCCTGTCCCCTCAGAGCACCCAGAGGGCAGGGACAATGTGTTCCTCCAGGGCCAGGCCAAGGCTGTGTCCACACAAGCTGCCCAGTGCACTTGCTCAGCCCATCCCCCTGCCTGCTGGAGGCAGAGCTTGTGTTCCTTTTTTTCTATGGGTCTTGTTCTAGAAAAAGGGGAGGACTATAAGGGAAAAACTGAAGGTTTGCTTTGTTAAAAAAATTTTAGGTCATTTTATTTTGTCTTGTTTTTGGTATATTTCTGTAGCTCTTATAATAATAACAGAAGCAAATGGTAGCAGGCTGTTTTTAATGTGAATACATCATGCTCCTCAAAGTGTTTATTTCCCCTCTGCCTCAGACTTTCTTTTTATTGTTGGGGAATCATTGAGGGTACAAAGAACCAGGTTACATTTGTTAGGTAAAGTCCCCCTTATAATTGTGTCCTGCCTGTAAGGGGTGCATACCGTGACCCCTCCATCCCCTCCCTCTTTCCCTCTCTTCACTCCTCCCTTCCCCCACCCCCACCATGTACTAGCATTAATTGTCCTCATATCAGAATTGAGTATTTTGGATTCTTGCTTCTGCATTCCTATGATGCTTTACTAAGAAGAATGTGTTTCAACTCCATCCAGGTTAATACAAAGGCTATAAAATTTCCATCTTTTTTTCTTTTAATTTTTATTAAATTATAATTGTGTACATTGGTGCAATCATGGGGCACAATGTGCTAACTTTATATACATTCTGAAATATTTTCATTGAACTATTTAACATAGCCATCATGGCCTTTTAATCACTATATGAAAACATTTATATTCTACATTTAGTAATTTTCACCTGTACCCTTCTAAGATGCACCGTAGGTGTGATCCTACCAATCACCCTCCCTCCACCCATCCTCCCCCTCCCCTCCCCTCCCTTACTCCTTTCCCCATTTCTTGTGCTATAACTGGGTTATGTACTCAGCCCTACTATGAAGCTAATATATAGCTTTCATATGAAGGCAAGAGACTTTTTAACTCTTCCATTTGAGATCGGTGCTGGCTAGGACAATTGATTGGGCTAATCACCCAAGGACTTTCCAAAGTGGTACCCTGTGTGTGGGTTAGTAGGAAGGTTTGATTTGGCTTTCTCAATTGTTGCCTGTGGGGGGTGCAGTGACATAACTGCTGGTATTCCTTCACAGCTCAGATTTCAATCCAGAGTAACAGATTCTCTAGGGTAAGACAAAGAACAGCCGAAAATAAGAAAGAGCCACTTAACCCAACAACACCAAGAAGGTCCCCAGTTTCTCAACAGAAGCTCTCTACAAGACCTTGGCAAAACTCTAGGGGAAAAGGTACAGATGCCAGTCCAAGCTTTTAAGCAAAGGACTGGTCAATCACTACTCCTAGAACTCCCAGCCCAAATTGTCCTTATCTACTCATCTAGCCAAATGGTGTAAAATTAATCATGGGG
>CAUYON010100962.1:0-12840 GCA_963573935.1 Arctocebus calabarensis | reverse complement strand
GAATAAAAACTGCCTAGAGTTGTAAAATAAAAGCCAATAATGAAAGATGAGAAAACAATAAGAAGAGACAAGAAGAAGCTACTATCACTGCCACTGCTCGTGCCACTTAACAAGGCATTAAACAGTATTAAATACAAAAGGTGATTTAAAACCATATAATTACTTATATTACACAACGTTTTCCAAAGCATAGAAAAAGAAGGAATACTGTAAAACAAATAGAAGAAGGCCTAGATGGAAAGTTCCATGACATTGATCTGGGCAAATAATTTTTTGAAGATAAACCCCAAAGCACAGACAATAAAAGCAAAAATTAGACAAATGGGACTACATCAAACTAGAATGCTTCTTTACAACTAAAGGAACAATCAACAGAGGAGAGAAAATAGTTGCAAATGACTTATTGGGTAAGATGTTAATATTCAAAACATATGAGATTCAAGCAACTCACTAGGAAGACAAATAATATGATTTTAAAAGGTACAAAGCATATGAACAGACATTTCTCAAAAAAAGACATGCAAATGGCTAACAGGTACATTAAAAAATGTTCAAAATCACAAAATTTCTCATCAGAGAAATTCAAATTAAAACCACAATGAGGTATTACCTTGCACTTGTTAGAATGATTACTATTGAAAAGATGAACAATAACAAGTGTTGGAGAGGATGAGAAGAAAAGTGGACATTTGTACATTGTTGGTAGGGGTGTGAATTAATAATGGCATGGTGAAAAAATGGAGGTTCCTCAAAAAATTAGAAATAGAACTACCCTATGATCTAGCAATCCCACTACTGGCTCTATTTCCAAGAGAAATTAAATCATATTAAAGATGCATCTTCATTTCCATGTTCATTGCAGCTTTACTCACAGTAACCAAGATATGAAATCCACCCAAATGCCCATGGGTAGATGAATGGATGAAGAAAATGAGGCACAATGTTGTATACACAATGGAATGCTAGTCAGACTTTAAAAAGAAGAAAATCCTCTCACTTGAGACAGCATGGGAAAAGTCTGGAGGACATTATATATACAAACACATGGTCACACGTATATGTGAAATCTAAAAAAGTTGAACTCACAGAAGTAGAAAATAATACTTACCAAGAACTGGGATGGGGTGGCATTTAGCCAGATGTTGGTCAAAGTATATAACATTTTAGTTAGATGAGAAGAGTAAGTTCAAGAGACCTATTGTACAACATGATGATTATAGTTAATATCTATGTCTTATACACATATTCTTGAAAATTGCTAAGAAATTAGATTTTAAGTATCCTCACCACACTAAAATAAGTATGTGAGGTAATCCATGTTAATTAGCTTAATTTAGCCATTCCATAATGTATACATATTTCAAGGCATATTATACATAACAAATATATATATATATAATTTTAAACTATCAATATAAAAGCACTTTTTAAAGTACTGGATTTCTTTTTAAGGTTATAAAAACATTTTTAAATTGACTGTGAGGATGGTTGCACATATCTCCAACTGTACTAAAAACCATTGAATTGTAAACTTTAATTAGATGAATCGTATATATGTGAATTATTTCTCAATAGAGCTGACTTTTTAAAAAAAAAAGATCTCCTAAGAGATGCACCACACAAAATTAACATATAAGATAAAACAATCACTGATATTTACAAAATGTTTATGATGTGGTAGGCATGGTACTGTCTGACAAAAGCTTATGAAGTATGGGTAAGCCAGGTACCCACCTCCTTAGACTCTGAGATACACCAAGGAATGAAACCCACTTTTTGCCATCATGCAACTTACTTTTGAGTGGAGAGAAGTAGATAATAAATACATATTACATACTGACAATTGTTAAGAAAATAAAGCAAGGTAAACATGTAAAAACGATGGGGGCGGGGAATGCTGTTTTGTAGGGCCAGCACAGGAAAGTTTTGTAGATAAGCTGGTGTCTTTGTAGAGACACACCTGAAGGGAGTGAGACCTGGGAGGCAGGGGGCTCAGAGCACTAGGAACAGCTGAGTGCAAAAGCTCAGAGTTGTAGACGTGCTTGAGGTATGACAGGGAGAGCCAAGAGTTGGATGTAACAGGGTGAAGTTAGTGAGAACGAGGATGGTGGGAGGGGTGGTCAAATGGGAAGGCAAGGGCTTGTAAGCGGCAGTGAGACTTTGCAAACATCTTGTGCTAAGCTCTGTCTCATTCCAGCAGACAGATTTGTCCCTAACTCCATGGCAACACCTCAAGGGCATCTTCACAGTGTATATGACTGTCTCAGCATACAGGTTGGACAACCATAGTTTAGTATGAGGCTTTTCAAGTAAGCTGCAATTTATTCGTATTCATGCCATAAAATCAACTGAATGCATTGAAACCAGAATTTTTTAATGGAATGGAAAATCACTCAATGCAATAGACATATGTGAGTCTGTGTGCTTGTGTGTATGTGTGTGTGTGTGTGTGTGTGTGTAAGGTGCACTGGTTTATGATATAAAATGTATGTTTTACCAAGTGTTACATCAAAATGTTTTAAGCTGACTATACCAGAGGTATCCAACCTTTTGGCTTGCTGTACCACATTGGAAGAAAAAGAGCTGTCTTGGGCCACACATTCAATACACAAACACTAACAAAAGCTGATGAGCAAAGAAAGAAAAGGTCTGTGCATAATTTTCATGACATCCACCACCACAAATAAGCAAAAAAGTTCTCACATAATTCACATACTGGTATAGAAGGTGGGTTGGACACCCCTGTTTGTCAATTCCCCCACTCACGCATCCCTAAGGTAGCAAACACCACACTCACACCTTCACCAAAAGGCGCCCACCGTGGCTGTTGATTTATGTTTAGCCTCCTGTGCAGATTGTCAACAGTTTAATTGATCCAAAAGATGAATTCACCTATAGGTATGGAACCAAAAAAGGTTTTCTGTGTTAATTAGGATGCTTACTTTAAGCAAGACAGCAATTGCACTGCAATGACTATCTTTTTGCTTGGTTTAGTTACCGCAGCCTCCAGTCTGCAGAGCAATCCCCTGGACCCAGCCAATGATGACGACCTCTTCTGAGTTCTGATACAGCATACAGGGAAGGGAGTGGTGACTCCCCCAAAGTGGGGTTATAGGGGTCAGACAGGTAAAAACTCCAGTGCTGATGCTGCCACCTCCCAGCTGCATGACCCTTGGCAAGTGACTTCACTCCTTTGAGCTTCAGTTTCCTATCCTGCAAAATGGGAGTGATAATGGTACCAATGTCCTAGGATTGTCATGAGCTAAATATGAATGACAGTTTGTTCCTGATATAGCATTTGACTATGCATATTAACCTTTACTAATCTTCACTACAACCACGAGGGTGAAGAGCCCATTATCCCCACTTTGCAGATAAGAAAACTGAGGTCAAAGAGGTGCAGTATCTTGCCTAAGGTCACACAGTTGGCAAGTTGTGAGAGCTGAGCTTTAAAGCAAGGCAGTTTGATACCAGAGCCCACACTCACAAATTTTATATTCTGTTTTCTTCAATGACATAATATTAGTGACGATGCCTGGCACAAAGGTGCATAAATTTTTTTATTTGACACTTACATAGTGCTTACTAAGGAGTGTTTATATAGTGCTTATAAAATACATCTATAGATATCACCTCATTTTATCTCACAACAACCTTAGGAGATACATACATAGTTATCTCCATATTATAGATGGGAAAAAATGAGATACAGACAGGTTAGTAACGTGTGCAAGGTCACACAACTCTAAGCAGTTAGGATTCATGCCCAGGCAGCCTCGCTCCAGAGTCTGGAAGCCTAACCACTTTCCCATGCTGCCTCTCTTTTCATTTAGCAGCTGCATCTCACTCTCTAAGACACTTCCCCTATTTCCAACCCCTGGTCAGTATGGAACAGTGATTTAAGGACAGGATGTAGTCCGGCAGGATAGTACTGGCTTTGAACTGGTGGCTGTGTGACTTTGGCAGGTGCCCTGTTCTCTCTGGGCCTCACATCCTCCCAAATTGGGATGATAACAATAGTGTCTTCCTCACAGGATTAGCAGGAGAGGTAAGTGAGGAGATGTGTATTGAGTCCTCAGTGTAGGGCTGGTGTGTAGTAGGTGTTTAGAAAATGTAATCTGTTACAGGTCAGCAGTGGGTCTCCATTCATTCATTCCTCTCTTCCAGATAAGCTGAAGGTCCTAGAAGCCAGGAGTGAATGTACCCTGGGGTCAGGGAAGAGCTGTGATGTGGAAGAGAGGTCCAAGGTAAAGAGGGAGGACAGAAGGTCTGGGGCCCGTTACTGCTCCATGAACCAATTCATTCATTCATCAATCACACATAGGTCCAGCTCTGAGCAGGCTCTGCTAGGGGTATAGACACCAAGACCACAATGTTTCAAAGGAGCTAGACAAGAATGGAGGAAAGGATATGAAGAATTCTCCATTAATTACTCATTTATAGCAACAATTACTGAGATGCATTGGGTGAATTGAGTACTAGTTCCATGAGGTTTTAAAAGCTAAAGTATTAATATATTATTTCCCAAAAGTTTTGAGAAAGAGAGACAGAGAGAGAGGGAGGAGGAAGAAGAGGAAGAGGAGGAGAGGGAAGGAAGGAGTGAGGGAGGGAAAGAGGTAGAAAAGAAGAAAAATGAAATGAAAAGAAAGAAGAAAGAGGTTTATTTGCTTCTGCTGTGGAACTCCCAGGACTCCAGTAAAAAAAAAGAAAAAGGGTTCTAGAGTATGCAGCAGTTCCCAAACTTTGATGAACAAGGAAGATATTCCTTGAAATCCCCCAACAAGTATATGGTTACACTGGCTAAGTCTGAGTCCTCCAGAAAACAGATTCGGAGACAGGGATGCAAGATCAAGCAAGTACTTTATCTAAGAGGTACCAGAAACAGCAATACACAAGGGAGGGAGGGGAGAGAAGGTGCATTATCAGGCTAATTAGCACTGTGGGCGGCTAGAGATTAATCCCAATGGAACTGGGGTAAACACATACTTTGGAGTTAGCCTATTAGAAGATAAGCAAACTGGAATATGTGTAAACAAGAGTTTCTCAACTTGAGCACCATTGACATTTGGGGCTTGTTGGGGGGGCCTAACACAGCCACACGTGAACACTTTTCCCTCCTCCTCTTCCTTCTCTTCCTCTCCTTCTAAGACAAAGACAAATGATCTGGCTAGCCCACCCCCCTGAGAAGTTTGTGCCAAAAGACCTTAACTTTATGGGCAAGCTGTGGAATTTTCCCACCCCTTAACGCCCCATATAAAAAGGGTCTCTAACTGCCCCCCTGGGGCAGAGGCCGTCTTTGCACTGCCCAGGCAGGTCACCCTGCCCTTTCAATAAACCTGGCCTGTACATCTTTCCCTGGCAGTCACATCTCTGGGCACCACCACTTACAACTTTCAGGGCTGAATAATTCTTTGTTGCAGGTCTGGCTGGCCTGTGCACTGAGGGTGTTTCCCAGAATCCCTGGCTCCTACCCACTAGATGCCAGGAGCACCTCCCACACCTCCCCAGTCAGGACAACCAAAACATCTCCAGATATTGACAAACTTTGGCCTTTAATTGAGAACCATCATCATAGAACAACTTCTGTGAGTCTTGTGTTTAGAATATTGGTAAAAGGGATGCTGTTTCATCAAAGAAGGCAAAGAAAGTTCAATGGTTAGAGAAAACCTTCGGGCAAAGAAATGCTGGCAGTTGGGAGCCTGGCTGGAACACAAGGTCGGACCATTGAATTTGTACACTCATCCTAGAAAAAATGTTGCATATCTTATTGCTGAATATTACTATGGTCACCTTCGAAGTACTCCTTTTGACCATGTGGTTACTGTGGTGATATTCAGTAATGACGTATGTAGCACTTCTAGGACGAGTTTGCAAACTTAATTGACTGACCTCATACAATACAGTGGTAAGATAGGGGATATGGGTAAGGCACTGACCATGTATAACTCCACCCAACAGTTTGGGAAACCTTCTCTAGGACAGTTTTAGCAGTTTCATAACAGTCTATCACATAGACAAAACAAAATGTATTTAACTAATCAATTGTTACTAAACATTCAGGTTAATTCTGATTTTTCACTATTATACATAACAGTATAATTAATGTCCTTATAGCTTTGTCTCTGTCCATGTACATGATGATCCAGGATAAATTCATAAAAGTTGAGTTTCTAATTCAAAGAGTCCAAAAATTTTAAAGCTTCGCTTCCAAATGATAAACTACTCTCTCACTAGCAGTATACACAATTGTCTATTTTCTTACAATCATACCAGCACTAGGCATTATATATTTTTTGACCTTTACCATTTTTATAAGTAATGAATGTTTATTTTTATTTCACATATGTACAGGCCATTCACATTTCTTATTTCCAAGGCTTCCTGGGCTTTATTTGTTCACGCAGGCCTCCCCATTTCCCTGTTACCAGGATTGATCACTATCTTCTGGCATTATTAATTGTGAACATGAATTAACCCAGTAGACTCACTAATTCTGCTCTCTCCTGAATGAAACACTCTGACTCTTCTACCTTTAGGACACATTACTCCAGAATAATTGATGTTATTCAGGGCCTAAAGCTGCTGGCAGTAGATTCTGCCAGCATTGATGTGTATTGAGGCTGCCTTGGACCCTTCTTCTTAGCTTCACAAAGGATGGGGAAATGGAGGAGATTCCACTCCAAGAAAATCAGGATAAAACTGATAACTTACATAGGTTCTTTGCTAGCAGGGAAGGAGAGCACAAATCCCACTTGAGGGTAGGCTATGAATAATGACTTCCTTCCAAAAAACACAATATGGAAAGGGAGAAATAGAGTAACTGACAATGGAGAAACCTGACAAACAGTGCCTTAACCAGGTGATCAAGTTCAACAACAGCCGTAAGTCATTTTGTTAGTATGTACCCTTGATATGATGCAATTAAAAATGGCACTTTGCCTCTGTGGTCTTTCTCCCAGAAATCCATTACCCCAGAATCTAATCATGAGAAAAAAAATCAGGCAAATTCCAAAAGAGGGACATCCCACAAATACTGGACTAGTACTCACCAAAACTATCACTTATGACTATAGTCATCCAGAACAAGGCAAATCTGAGAAACTGTCACAGCTAAGAGGAGCCTGAAGAAACAAAGAAAGTAAGTGTGATGTGATGGCTGTGGGATCCCAGGCAAAAACTGCGAAATCCAAATAAACTTGGAACTTCAAGTAACGTCTCAAGGTTGTGAGAAACATACCACACTATTAATAATGTAAGATATATAGGGGAAATTGGGTGTGGGGTATATGGGAACTCCGTGAATTATAGTCACAAATTTTCTGTAAATCTAAAACTAGTCCAAAAAAAACAAACTCTATTACAAAAATTGATTTGCTCATAAAGGAGAAGAATGTTGTAGCAAGAGAAGGGAATACCCCAACGGCTAAGGAAGCAACCTATAACTAGGGTGAGGCCCAGCTGGTGGTTTCTCTCAGAGGAACTATCTCTTCTGGAATTTCAGATAAGCAGTGAGTTACAGAGTCAAAAGACTGGGGTGCAAATCCTCCATCTACGTGATCTTGAGCAAAGTCACTCAACCTCTCTGAGGCCAACTCATCATCTGTAAAATGGGACAGGGAACACTGACATGCTTCCCTCAGAGATGCTCTAAGGAGTACTAATAATATCAGGTACCATTTATAGAGCACTTACTGGCTGCCTGCCTGGATAGTATCACCTTAGCTAAATTCTCACAATACTCCTATGGGGCAGCTGCTCTTCTGAAACCCATTTACGGGGGGGAAAAAGTGAGGTTAACTGAGATAAAGCAACTTGTCCTATGTGGCTAGGAAGTCACCAAGCTAGGACTTGATGGCTGTCCCCAAAGTTCATGCATCTAATCAATGATATTATGGTTCCTCTAACCAAGAGACGTAAAACTGTTTGCTTAATCAGAGCAGGAATTGTAGCCTATTTGTTTCACATTTATATTCCCTTTTCTAGGCATATAGCAAGTGCTCAGTAAATATTTATTAAATGATCCAATGATAAGTGAGTATATGGATAGAAAAAAATTATAAACTGTGGACGTGTCTATTTTCATGATAATTGTTATCAATACAATCACTTGTGTTTTTATTTTTATTCTTATTAAATCATAATTGTGCACATTAGTGCAATCATGGGGCACAGTGTGCTGACTTCATATACAATCTTTTTTTTTTTTTTTTTGCAGTTTTTGGCCAGGGCTGGGTATGAACCCCCACCTCCAGCATATGGGACTGGCACCCTACTCCGTTGAGCCACAGGCACCACCCTTCATATACAATCTGAAATATTTTCATTGAACTGTTTAACACAGCCTTCATGGCATTTTCTTAATCACTATATGAAGACATTTATATTCTGCATTTAGTAAGTTTCACCAGTACCCTCCTAAGATGCACTGTAGGTGTGATCCCACCAATTGCCTTCCCTCCACCCATCCTCCCTCCTCCCCTCTCTTGCCCTTTTCCCCATATTCTTGTGCTATAATTGGGTTTTAGCCTTCATATGAAAGCTATAAATTAGCTTCATATTAGGGCTGAGTACATTGGATACTTTTTCTTCCATTCTTGAGATATTTTGCTAAGAAGAATATGTTCCGGCTCCATCCACGTAAACATGAAAGAGGTAAAGATTCCATCTTCCTTTAAGGCTGCATAGAATTCCATGGTATACATGTACCACAATTTATTAATCCATTCATGGGTCAATGGGCACTTAGGCTTCTTTCATGACTTAGTTATGAACTGGTCTCCAATAAACATTCTGGTACAGGTATCTTTATTGTGATGTGATTTCTGGATATATACCTAGTAAAGGAATTATAGGATGAAATGGCAGGTCTATTTTTAGATCTCTAAGTATTCTCCAAACATCCTGCCAAAAGGAATATATTAGTTTGCATTCCCACCAGCAATGTAGAAGTGTTCCCCTTTTCTTGGGGATTTTGTTATGTGGGCTAATCTTAGTTAGATGATATCAAAAAGTAGTTTTGATTTGCATCTCTGATAATTAAGGATGGTGAGCATTTTTCATGTACCTGTAGGCCATGCTTCTGTCTTCTTTAGAGAAGTTTCTCTTCAAGTCCTTTGCCCACCCTGAGATGGGATCACTTGTCCTTTTGTTGCCAATATGTTTGAGTTCTCTGTGGATTCTGCTTATTAAACCTTTGTCAGAGGCATAACCTGCAAATATTTTCTCTCATTCTGAGGGCTGTCTGCCTGATACACTTACTGTGTTCTTAGTAGTGCAGAAGCTTTTTAGTTTGATCAGGTCCCAGTACTGTATTTTTGATACTGCTTCAATTGCCTGGGGAATCCTCCTCATGAAAAATTCACCCAGGCTGATTCCTTCAAGAGTTTTCCTGTCTGCAGCCAGCTTTCTGCAGAGGCTCCTGTCCAGAAAGAGAGTTAAAGGACAGAAATTTAGCAAGAAAGCCAATGGTTCAGATCTGAGCCAAAGAGAAGGTCAAAGAACACACATCAACCCTGCTGGAGTGAACTGCAACCCCAAGGATAAAAACAAAAGGTACAGAACACATCACCAAGCGGATGGGAATCTCCTCCTCTATGAGAAGGACTTGTAGTATACTCCATACCTCCATACAAACAAGTGAGCAGAGTTCTGACGTCCTCCCACTCTGCCATATGGGAGAGACCCTCTAAAAACCAGACCTCCTTCCCCTACGAGGGTGCCATGGAACTCTCCTGCCAAGCATAAAACTGTATATATTCTCTACCTGCAAGTTGGAACTCCCGGCACTCCCCTCCACTCTCACCCTGAGGTCTGGAAGTCTGTCCCCAGTGGACTCCAGATTCTTGGACATTTTCTCGAAGGTTGTGGATGGGGTGTGGACTGTTGCTGATCTGTGCTAATTTTCCTGCTCAGGAGTGGTGAGAGGAAAGTGAGCCAAGAGGAGGCCAAGCTGGAGAGGTGGTCCCCTAAGGCATGCAGTGGCAGCCACAGTGGCAGAAGCAGAAACAATAGCAGTGGGGCTCACATCCCTGGGGATGTTTTGAGAAGACACTCCCAGTCTCTCAGGGTGGCCAGGGGAAGCCGGGCAGCTTCTCCAGTGGCAGCCACCAGCAGAGCGGACCTGCAGCAGAGGCACAGGACTCGTGAGTGAAGGATATGCCTGAGGCAGTACCGGCTGGGGTGGAGCATGGGGATTAGAGAGAAATCAGCTGAGAAAGCCAGGCAGAGGCTGCTTTACTCAGCTTCAGACTCACTTGGCCCTCAGGGGATGAAAGCTGAGACAAAGGGCTGGAACTCACAGACTGAGTCAGACCTATTTGCAGCCCAAGGTCTGATCCACAAAGGAAAAATTCTGCAAACTTGTTCTGTTCTATCAGCAACGTAATCAGGGACAGGGCTGGAACTGAGTCAATTACCCCAGCCCCTATCAAGTAACCAGGTTGTCAGGCCTCACCTCCCCTGCCAAACAGCAACAGAGGCTGGCAGACTGGCTGAGGAGCCACAGACCACCCTATGACCCAGGCAGGCGCAAACCTCTGGAGCATCTGCTTATTGGAGGGAACTGGATCACAGCTCTGCAGGGTTACCAGAGACTGGGTGTGACAGAGGGGCAAGGTGGGGAAGGAAGCATCAACCTCCCCAGACTAATTTACTTGCTGGGCAGGACCCTCCTAAGCTCACAGAGCACCAGAGTGAGTTATACTTGAGCTGCCAGCAGACTCCTGCTATCTAGTTGCCAGAGACTTTTCAACTTTTTTATTTGAGGCTGGTGCTGGCTGGGACAATTGATTGGGACCTCTTCAACTGAGCCAATCACCAAGGACTCTCTAAAGTGGTACCCTGGGTGTGTGTTACCGGGAAAGTTTGATTTTCCTTTTCCAATTGTTGTCTGTGGGGGGCGAGGTGACCCAAATGCTGGTATTTCTCCATAGCTCAAACTCCAATACAGAATAACTGATTCTCTAGGGTAAGACAGAGACCAGCTGGAATAAGACAGAGCACTTAATCCCACCACACCAAGAAGGCCCCCAGTTTTGCAGGCAGTAGCACTGTATGGGTCCTTGGCAAAACTCTAGGGGGAAAGATACAGACACCAGTCCCAGCTTTCAGGCAAAGGACTGGTCAATCACTACTCCTAGAATCACCAACCGAACTTATCCTTATCTACTCATCCAGCTGAACAGTGCAAAACAATCATGGGGCAGAATCAGTGGAAAAGCTCTGGAAACATGAACAACCAGAGTAGATCAACTTCCCCCCTCAAGGAACAATTTGGCAGATCCAAATGATGATCCTATGCATAAACAGATGGCTGAGATGTCAGAAATAGAATTCAGAATTTGGATTGAAAATAAGATCAATAAACTAGAGGAAAAGTTGGAATTAGAAATTCTGGGAGTATTTCAAAAATTGTCGCAAGAAGTCAAGGAATTCAAAGACCAAATGACCAAAGATTTTGACACATTGAGACAAGAAATTACAGCCCTTAAAGATCTGAGAAACACAGAGGAATTCCTCAGTAACAGAATAGAGCAAGCAGCAGAAAGGATTTCTGACATCAAATACAAAGATTTCAAACACTCCCAAACCTACAAAGAGGAAGAAAAATGGAAGGCAAAAATGAATCATTCTCTCAGACAGCTCTGGGATAACTCGAAGAAAACCAATATTCGCCTTATAGGGATACCTGAAAATGATGAGGTGGTGTTACAAGGCACAGAGTCTCTTCTTTATGAGATTATGAAAGAGAACTTCCCAGAGTAAAGCAAAAGATTCTGAAATTCAGATAGCAGACAGTTTCAGAACCCCAGCACAACTCAACCTGAATAAGACATCCCCAAGGCACATCATAATTAAGTTCACTAAAGTTAATATGAAAGAGAAAATTCTGAAAGCAACCAGATGCAAGAAATCCATTACCTACAAGGGGAAGAATATTAGAATAGCTGCAGATCTCTCTGATCAAAACTTTCAAGCTAGAAGAGAATGGTCATCGACTTTTAATCTCCTAAAACAAAAGAACTTTCAACCCAGGATCCTGTACCCAGCTAAACTGAGTTTCACTTATGATGAAGAAATTAAATACTTTAATGACATCCACATGTTGAAGAAATTTGCTATAACTAAACCAACTCTCCAGGATATTCTCAAACTTATCCTCCATAATGACCAGCGTAATCTTCCACCATAAAAGTTTTCTCACCCAGGAACTTCTTACCAAATTCCAACTTCCACTGTGATAAATGGATTAAAAATGTCCACTAGATTTTCTACAGATTTATCAATATTTTCAATTCATGTGAATGGTTTAAATTGTCCTCTAAAGAGGCATTGGTTGGCTGACTGGATACAAAAACTCAGGCCAGATATCTGCTGTATACAAGAATCTCACCTTACCTTAAAAGATAAATTTAGACTCAAGGTGAAGGGACGGTCATCTATATTCCAGGCAAATGGAAAACAGAAAACAGCAGATGTTGCAGTCTTTTTTTTTTAATAATTTTATTAAATCATAATTGTGTACATTGGTGCAATCATAGGGCACAATGTGTTTCATATACAATCAGAAATATTTTGATCGTACTGTTACAGATAGCCTTCATGGCATTTTCTTGATCACTATATAAAGACATTGATACTCTACATTTAATAAGTTTCACCAGTAAGGTGTTGCAATCTTATTCGCAGATACAATAGGCTTTAAACCAACCAAAGTAAGGAAGGATAAGGACAGTCGTTTCATATTTGTTAAAGGTAATACTCAATATGATAAGATTTCAATTATTAATATTTATGCACCCACCCAGAATGCTCCTCAATTTATAATAAAAACTCTAATAG
>CAUYON010100961.1:0-19206 GCA_963573935.1 Arctocebus calabarensis | reverse complement strand
GCTTTCATATGAAGGCTAAAACCCAATTATAGCACAGGAATACAGGGATAGGGGAAAGGGAGGGGAGGGGTGGGGGGAGGATGGGTAGAGGGAGGGCAATTAGTGGGAACACACCCACGGTGCATCTTAGCAGGGTACTGGCGAAACTTATTAAAGGTAGAGTATTAATGTCTTTATATAGTGATCAAGGAACTGCCATGAAGGATATCTGTAACAGTATGATTAAAATATTTCTGAATGTATATGAATCGTGCCCTGTGATTGCACCAATGTATATAATTATGATTCAATAAAATTATTAAAAAAAAATACTCACCTAATGATTGCACCAATGTGCACAATTATGATTTAATAAAATTATTAAAAAAATACTCACCTAATGTGTGTGACAAGAATGAAAACAGCAAAACCACCTGAATTTTTTTTAGCAAGTTTTATGGGAGACAATATTATGCATTAAAAAATGATGGTGTCATTGAATAAAGCAAGCTCGCATTGAATTTGCTTTATTGGGAGATGAGTGAGCCCCAAATGGGATAGATAGTATTTGTAAAACACTCAGTACCCTGTCACATAGTGGGAGCTCAATCAATGAGATCTGATATTATTATTATTTTATTATTTATTTAAAAAGTACATAACAAAGAACTAGACAATATAACGTTAGCAGTTAAGAAGAGGACTAGTTTGGAGACAGGGATATCACTAAGAGGCTTTTACAATAGTCCAGTTTTCAAGTGCTTAGAGCATGTGGCATTGGGGACAGAGAGGAGGTTATGACTAGAAAACCCTAAAAAAAAAAAGAAAAGTTAAAATATAAAGCCTTGTGTAAGGGGCTAATTAGGAGGTAGTGACAAGTTTAAATTGAGTGTAAATTGAAGCTACGGTTGGTTCTTATTATTCATGGTAGTTACGTTCTATATGTATGAAGTTGCCACAGGTCTGTCCGGGAACACAGAAGCTAATTGCTTCATCAATTAACTTTGCTCCCAAGACAAATGCAGGGTTAGGCTCTGGTGATCCTCTGGTTTTAACATTGTTGTTGACTGATCAGGGCATAACTTTCTTCTAAGTGCATTTCTGTTCAAAGACATCTTCTTTAGTACTCACTGTAGATTCCTTAACCTTGAACTCCCCACCAACAGCACTGTAACTCATATCTGAGGGAAGCTTTTCGAACACATGTATTTTCTCTGTAAGGCACATTATGGCTTCTCCGTACCCAGGATCACTCGCTAGAACTTCAGCACTGTGTTTAGGGGTGATTTTAAATAGCAAAATCATCAAAGAAAGCACAAAAATACTAAAAAATTAGCATTACATAGATCATGAAAAGGACACTTTTTTACAAAGTGAGAGCAGAAAGGAGAAGCCAGTGTTGCTTTGTTTGACCTCATCTGGGAGCGTGCTGTTGTGCACTTTACTGTAAATGGCCTCGGAGCACGGCGAGTATTGATTTTGGAGTTCTAACCAATAGGCGAATCGGCACGTACTGAATCCATGAATAATGAGGATTGGCTATGTGTAAACCACAGGCCTCATAGGAGAGGTGAATTTGGAGCTGGTCATTGATGGATGAGCAGATGAGGATGGGAATGATGGGTGGGAGAGATGGGTCTCATCATACTGTTACCTTCCTGACCACAGAGCCGAGCCTGAATCTTTGAGCTTTATGATTTACTGCTTATTAAAGAATCAGCTTAATAATCAAACAGAGGGGGGCATCTAATTTACAGAATAAAATATCATCAGACCTCTCCCCATACCTAAGGTAAATAAATTTCTTTTGCCTGTAAATGAAAACAGTCTAGAGAGTTCAGGACAGATCCGTTAACAAACCGGGATCCAACCTGCAACCAAATCTATAAACCCGGGTAGGTTATGTTATTATTTTCCTGTCATAGATCTATATTAGGTACAGTAGAGATAGAAACTTGGGGGTTCAACCAAGGAGAGCCTTTTAACTTTCCCTGCCCCTCAAATTAGCTTATGCTATTTTGATGGTCTTTATTAAGTGGAACAAAATGATTTCCCCTTAATCCATAATTCAAACATTACTTCTCAAAAGTGATAAAAATAGCATGTAGGTATTAGTCAAAGATTTGCTTTTTCAAGATTTGGCTGAAAACCAAACTAAAACTTCCATGTGCTCCAATAAACTCAGTGTTTTTCATAGGTTGCTATTTCTAATCCCCGTTGCCATGGAAATGGACTTTACATCAGCAAGAAGGGGATGAGGTACTGAGTGATTTATACCCACTGTTTGATATTTTAAGTGTTTCACTGCTGCTCTTTTCCTTTTCTGTAGAACATGTATAGGACTCCCAGACCTTTAGATAAAGGAGCTCTAAAAATATAACCTTTAAGGGGTGAAGCCATAGCCAGTACCTCCCTAGTAAGACCAGGGGGGCAGAACCTGCCGCAGTAACAAATCACAGCAGTTGGCTGCTCTTCTGAGAATGGTTAAATGGAAACGAGAGGGTTACTGAGCATTTACAATACTCTGCAACACCAGGTTGGGGCAGAAAACATTTAAAACTTATTATTAGAATTAAATGGCTCAGGAATGACTCTTTTCCCTCTACAGGGTAATTCTTCCCTTGACAAGTCCAAGAGCTTCTTCTGGATGTCCACTCCATTGGAAAGCTCAGTGGTTTGGTTCTAATCACCTGGCAGAGAGGAAGCTGATGACTCTGATGGGCCAGCCTGTGGCCTGTGAGCTGTGGCTTTTACTGCTGATGCTTCCACATTATCGGGAGTAATTCACTAATTAAAAGTCAGCTCTGAAAGGATCAATTACACACATGGCTCCTGCCAATATTCTTTTTCTTCTGGGCTATGTTCCCTTGTCTCCCTGTGGTCTGGAAGGCAGGTTGACAGATGCTGAAACTTTGTCCAAGAACTCAGGACTTCTAGCCATCCAACTGGTAGCAAGTACCATCACTTTTAAAGATGTAGTTCAAATAAAGTTTATTACTGGTGTAGGCCTGAATCTTAAAAACATGTTTCTCAAATTGTTGTAAAGTATCTGAATGAAATCACCCTGTCATCTGTGTTCAGGTACTAAGGGAAACTGGTAATAGGCTCAGTATTTTACAGAAATTAATCTCTTTTCTTTATCACTCAAGCTGGTGTTGGGAGTGAGGAGAGCTGTTCTTACAGCTCTAGAATGTTTATGCAAAGGAAGAATGATTCAGACTGGCTGTAGTCATTGTGCTGAGATTTATCCATTAAGATAAATGAATTTCCTACTTTTGTTTTTCCAGTTCCTCTACTTTCACTTTTTCCCTCCCTGGTTTCCCAATTCAAATGGAAACAATGCTAGTACATTTTAACAATGTTCTTTTTAGTTATTAAGACTTAAGAAAAAAATATATATATTTTAAATTCCATTTCTAGCATGGAAGCTCCATGATTTTCAGGAATTTATTCTGTATTTTTTTTTTAACCCTATGTTGCTGTAGTAGCAGCTTCATAGCATTTGTCAAGCACTTAATTAAGAATTTGACAAAAATTTTATAATTCCAGCATCCTTGGTGAATAAACATTTAATGAAAGGTAAAATGAAAAACCCAAATTTTAAAAAGTGAGTTTCTCTTGCTGTGATTCAAATGTTTGCTTTAAAAGCACTTAAGAAGTTCCTGCAGAATCTCTTCTTGCCATCTCTTTTTAACAAATCCCTTTTGCTCCTCCCACATGAAAGGTTAATGTTACCACCAGTGTTCAGATACAACCGTGTGGTACAAGTCAGTACAGACCTCGTGCCTCTAAGTTCATTTTGTGGTGGTAAGTGAGTGGAATACACATCCAGTCTTTTAACATGAAGAATTCTAACTACTCTGAATATTTGAGTGCAAGAATCAAGGTGGTCACAAACCTCCCAGTTTCTCCCCAACACCCTCCCTTCTGTTGTAAAGACTCGTGCCAGAGATAGAAGGCTGAGTGCAGACTGATTTTTCCCCTCTTTTCCAGGCTATGTTCTCTTGCAACTGCACCACCATTAAATTAACATGACATAGGAAGAATAGTTACTTTCTAGCCTTGTAACATATTCATAGAGGGACAGTATAATAGGTTTTAACAGTTTTAAAATTCAGTACCTGGTCCAGTATACCTGTTATATCATCTAATTATTATAACAAGTGTGAAAGCAGTTTTTAAAACGATCCTCCTGTAACAGATGAAGAAACTGGGCTTCACAGGAGTAAAGCAGCTTTTCCAAGGGGAACAGGAGATTGGAATCCATGTTTAACTGAGCTCCAGTAAAGGGGGGAAACTGCTGTAGGTAAAATGCTGTGGTATTGATGTCTTTGCAGTAATTCAACAGCAAATCCTTTGGGAAGGGCTCCAAACTTAATCTGCTACATTTTACATTTCTTTTTCTTTCCTAGAGAAGGGGTGTTTGGTCTCCAAGACCAATTGAGTTAAGTAATGTTCTTAATTCTGAAACGTAACCTTGTGTTCTCTTATGTAACAAATTTTCCAACCCAGACTTCTATTAATTCCAAGCCTATGAATGCACTCACGTGCTCTCGGACAGGTCAAACTCCCTACGAGTAAGTTGCTGAGGACAGTGATTGAGGGCCACTCACCAGCTGTGTGACTGAGCAATTTCTGACTCCCTGCACCTCTGTTGCCTCATCACTAAAGAGGGGAATGTATAGAATCGGTCTCACACTCGCCATGAGGCTTCGGGAAATTAATAGCCATCTGTCTCTCTGCCTCTTTCTGCTTCTGTGTGTCTGTGTCTCTGTGTATTGTCTGCATCATCCATCCATCTCTCTCACTTGCTCACCGGAAACAGTGGCAGGAACAGAGCTATTGCTTTGTGAGCGTAATTTTTTGCTGCATTATTTCTCCAATGGCCTTACTAAATTTTGTCTTCAAAGCTAGACTTTTTCTCGGGTTCCTTGTGTGAACTTGCCACTGGTCCTAGCCAGAGGACTGGGGCTCAGCTTTTATTCCTTTTCCCCCTTTATCCCTAAGTCCATTTGTTTACCAAGTTCTATTGATTTTAGCATTAAATATTTCTTGAACCATCTACTTCCCTTCATCTCCACAGTTACTCCTTCAGTTGGAGATACAATCTCCTTCACCTTGACTACCTGAATAGCCTTTTTGATGGTCTTTATCCTTCAATTTCCCCCCACTGTCAGTCGCATCCTCATTGAAGTTCGGGTGCTTTGACAGATATAAGTCTGACCTTGAGTTTCCTCAGCTGGTACGGTTTCCTGCAGTTTCTGAAGGTAAACGCCAAGGTCCCATTGACGAACTTCCTACCCAGATTTACCTCTTACCGTTCTTTGCTCTCTGAGTTTAGTCTCCTCTTTGCTTTCTTATAGGTGTCATGCTCCCAGCTGCAGGGAATTCTTATGTCCTGTTTTCTATGCCAGAATGTTCTCCCAGAGCATCATTAATTCCTATTAATTCTTAAACACTCAGCTCAAATGTCATGACCTCGACCCCATCACTACTTTAGGTTCATATGTTAAATATTCAAATCTTTTCTCTCATAGCATGTAATTGAATAATTAATTATCTATCTTGCTAGAATGTAAGCTCCATAAAAGTCGTCTTGTAACTGCTAAATACTTATCACCCAGCAGAGTGCCTTGCACATGGTTGGCATTCAATAAATATTTATTGAATGACTTTGTTCATTCAGGAACTTAGTAATAGCTGAATAATATAGAAATGCTAGTAGTATTTTTTTGTTTTTTTTTATTAAATCATAGCTGTGTACATTAATGTTATTATGGGGTATAATGTGCTGGTTTTATATACAATTTGAAATACTTTCATCAAACTGGTTAACATAGCCTTTACCGTGTTTTCTTAGTTATTGAGTTAAGACATTTATATTCTACACTTAGTAGATTTAGAAAATGCTATTAGTATTATTAAATGTGCACATCCTTGTAAATATTCATGCAACTATTTTTAAAAAGAAAAAATGGGCCTGTAATTATATAACTAGTTTAGGATAATATTTTTTTCTAGACACTTAATAGCTACCAACTTTTGCCTTGCTTCTGAACATTCATCCTTGTTTTTTGGAATGTGATTGGCCTTTTTTGTGGCAACAGATTCTAAAATTTAATTTAGTTCATATAAGAGATAACTTGATACTTACTCAGTTATTTTAACTTTACTCAGTTATTAATGGCTGAATAATAGTCCCTGGTATACATAGAGTAATAACTTACTCAGTTATTAAAGTTGAGCAGCAAAGGCCAGAATTGCCAGTATTCATTTCTATTTCAATCTGGAAAGGATTAACGGGACACTATTAAGTGGGAAGCAGTATGCTGGGTGCTATGAGGGGTACAGAGATACTTGAAGCAAGGAACCTGAAAGCAGCTTACGAATCAGGACAGGAGACAAGGCAGCCATTGGAAGACCTGAGTGCAGTAGATTTGTGGTGGGGCCAGGACTCAGCGAGAAATGTCCCAACCTCACGGCTCTCCCTCCATCCAGATGGTTTAGGGACAGTGAGTGCTTAGAAAAGCCATAGGCTTCAAGCTTTTCCACTTTTCAACCTTCACTACTCACTAGAATCATCAGGGAAACTTTAAAAAATTGATTCTAGGGGTTGGGTGTGGTGGCTTATATCTGTAATCCTAGCACTTTGGGAGCAGAGGGTGAAAGGATCATATGAGGAGTTTGAGACCAGCCTGAGCAACATAGTAAGACCCCTGTTCTCTACTAAAAGTAGAAAAAGTATGGAGAATCCTCAAAGAACTAGAAGTTGACCTTCCATTTGATCCTACCATCCCCTTACTCGATATCTACCCAGAAGAACAAAAATTATTTTACCACAAAGACATTTGTACCGACATGTTTCCTGTGGCTTAATTCATAATTGTCAAGCTGTGGAAACAACCTAAGTGCCCATCAACCCATGAATGGATTGACAAACTGTGGTCTATGTATACCAGGGACTATTATTCAGCCATTAATAAAGATGGAGACTTTACAGCTTTTACATTTACCTGGATGGAGTTGAAATACATTCTTCTTAGTAAAGTATAGCAAGAATGGAAAATAAATATCCAGTGTACTCCATACTGATATCAAATCAATATATAAACAATTACATGCCAATATGAACAATAAATCACAAATATAGTTTAGTATGGGGGGGAGAAGAGGAGGGAGGGTGAAGGGGAAGGGGCAGGATGATTGGCAGAAGAAGGGAGGGCTTGTGGCAGGGTCCCACCTGGTCTGCACATTGTGAGGCTGTATAACACGCCCCCGGGGGAGGGGCTCTTTTACAACTGGAACTTTACCCTGGAAGTGAGAACAATGTAATCTAAAAATTTGTAATAAAAAAATACATTTGAAAATAAAAAAAAATAAAATTTGAAATAAAAAGATAAAATAAAAATAGGAAAAGGTCCAGGCACAGTGGTAGGTGCTTGGAAGGATTGCTTGAGCCTAGAGTATGAGATTGCTGTGAGTTCTGATTGTGTCACTGTCATCCAGCCTGGGTGACAGAGTGAGACCCTAAAAAAAAAAAAAAGAAAAGAAAAAGACATTGATACTTGAGCCTAAGTATCAATGAAATTAGAGATGCCAAGAGGAATATACTGTGCTGGGTGTGGTAGCAAGTGCTCCCCTAACTTGGGGAAGGCCCCAACTCATTGAGCCAGTTAGGGCCAAGGATACACTTAATAGTTAAGTAGACGTGGTGCCTTAGTTCTTCACTGTCTTCCTTATTCCTTCAAGAAGGCATGTTTTGGTTGTGGAGTGGGGGAGAGCTGCATTGTCAGGCACGTTTTAAGTGCCAGGTATTAGTAGGGGTGTCTATAATTATGTCATATAAAAGCTTTAGGAATGATTGTGTGTGTGTATCATTGGTCCTTTAAAAAAATCTGGTCAACTTACAATTTTTTGTTAATAACCGAAGTATGGCAGAAAACACAAAGTCAAATTTAAAAAAATGCTGAGAACAGAATTTGTGACTAAGTTAGCAATGTCCTGTCTTTGAGTAAAATTTATTAAAACTGTTCTAAGAACATTTGCAACAGAGGTAAGTGTGAGTTTAAAACATCTGTGGCGAGGAAGTCACATTATAATAAATTTAATTATCACTCAATTATCTATTTCTAGAAATAGAAGGGATCCTGGAGTTGATTATTTAATTTAAAGTTTAGGCCCATAAAAGTTGGGTTATTTGCTTAAAGTCGCATAGCTGGCTGTTTTGAGAAAGTTTCCTCAGTACTAGTGAAATTTCTAAGGGAAATGGAAATAATGAGACCAGTCCAAAAGAGGTTGTTTCAAGATAATCAACAGATTTTTACGTTTGTATTATATATTACCATTGTTCTTGGGCAGTATCCAAATGGTTCTAATAAAGACATCTTCTATCTGAAGAGTAAAAATTATTAATATTTTTAGCCCAGCCCATATAAATGTCTAAATCACAAGTTATCATGAAATTTGATGTTAATACAAATAGTGATAATTTTCAATAACATTTTTCATTTCTATTCCCCAGACTTTGTCTCTTCCCAGCTTATTCCCCTTTACTTACCCAGAATTTATGATTCTGGATGAGAAGTGGTAAATTGGTATCACTGGCATAACTACATGAAGTAATTATTTCTGAAGATGGTTCATGGAAAAGTTTACAAAGACCCGGAACTTTGCTGTTAATACCTGATCGTGTACCCACTGGAAATTATGAAAGGCTTGGTTCCAAAAGATACCGGGGAAAAAACATCAACCATTTGCAGTTAAAAACATTTCCACCAGAACACGAGCAGATTATTTTTTGGATCTGTTTAGAGTTAATGCTAAGACCAAATATCATATGATATAGTTAATAATAAAAGGGAATCATTCTAAGATCTACAAGGATGAATGGATGCAAATCATAATGTCGCAGTATACTGGCTGAATCTTCTGTTGACTCCCAGGCTATGGGCCTCATTCAGAGTCACCATTCAGTGTCTCTGTGTGGCCACATTTATGCGTGAAGTGATGGTGGAAGACTCTTCAGTTCTGGGAGCTTCCTATTCTCATTCAATCGTCATTTCTTCCTACCTTCCCTGAGGGTGTTCTTTACAGTTCTCAGGAACTACCTTCTGCTCATGCACTTCATCTTGGTCTTCACCCTGACACCAGAGTGTAATCTGGTTTACGTTTATTTCCCAATACATTGACAATCACCTTCGTGTTTATTTTATCTCCTCTAAGACTGAGCGCCTACGTTCCTTGTTTCTCTTTCCTCTTCTTTTTTTGATATATTTTTAGTAACTGTTCCTCTTGCCTTCTTCTTCATATATTTCCTAAACTGATGCACATTCTTAGATTTTCAGGTAACTGACACATTTATACAGGAGGTGAAACCTTTTGATGCCGTCTTCTGAAATACGCACGCAGACAGACACGCACAAACGTGTGCATTCACACCACCCCGTATTTCATGCCTCGCTAGTCCTCCTAACGTGTGATGCTTTGAATTGAATTATTCCATGTTTTGTAACTGCTTTGGCTATATTTGATTAATCCTTAATCATTATGGTATATAAGACAAGGCATCAGTGGACATTACATTCTTTTATTGTGCTGATCCTACTAAGTTTTATCAATTTAGCAATAAAATGTATGACAACGTTTGTAAGGACTAGAAGGAAAATATACTTTCAAAGCATTTTCTTTTACCTTGGCTAATTTGTTAAAAAGCTTGTTGAATTACTAATTTGGCAACTGTACCAAGTGTTTCTTTTACCTTTTTGGAGACAGGGTTTTTCTCTGCTGCCCAGGCTGCAGTGCAATGGCACGATCATAGCTCCCCACAGAGTCAAATTCTTAGGCTCAAGTGATCCTTCGCACTCTCCCAAGTAGCTGAGACTTATAATGGCTTGTGCCACCGCTCCAGACTAATGGTTTTAATTTTTTGTAAAGACAGGGTATTACTACGTTGCCGAGGCTGTTCTGGCCTCAAGTTATCCTTCCTCTTCAGCTTCCCAAAATTCCAGGAATACAGGTATGAGCCACCTTGCTTGGCCCAAATGTTTCAATTTACCAAAAAATATGTGTATTTTAATTGTTCGTAAATTTTATAGCAATTTATATTGCATAGGATGGTTTATCATCCACTGAAGTAGCTGAGCTTAGGTGTTTGGGGGTCAGCTTAGCTGTGAACCCACTGGTCTAAAGTGGTTGTGTTAGTTTCATATTGCTGCTGTAACAAATTATCTCAAAATTAGTTGAAATGTGATTTAAATAGCTAGAAGAAAAAAGCATTTTTGAAGGTGATAATATCAAGAAGTTGGCAAATAAATTAGGTTTTTAATTTAGTTACTTACTTAATTGATTTTCAGTGAACTGGGTTTAGAACACTTGATTTTTGGCATACTGACCTGCGCCCTTTCGAATACATTATACCATGTGAATTTTGCAGTGATCTTGATTCATTATTCTGCAATAATTCTGAATAACTGTTCTTTCTGTAGTGGTAAGTGGGTGGAATATGTATCCTGCTTTTTAATGCGAATGATTCTAAGCTCTGTGAATCATATGAAAAGGCACACATGTTGTCAGTCTGTCCCAAAATGATGACATGGAATTAGATTATTTGGCTGAAGTGACATTTACTAGACTTTTCCATTGTTAAATGACTTTTTTTTTCTTTGCAATTTATAGCAATCTATGTGGGAGCTACCTTGAGAATGTGTGATTATCCTGCATCTCAAAATTTTACCCCATGGTTTTAGGAGCCGTCGATGACTTCTGCTTGAATCAATTGTCACGCTGGTGATTGCATAAAGGTTCTCTAATTTTAACATTCTTCTACATTTATTAGCTGGCATTCTTTTGTAAAAATTTTCTCTCCCACACGTTTTCTTTAGTATCACTTCAGATGCATGGATTCCTTTTAAAATATATATACCAGGTGGCCATAAAGTTCATGTGCAATTTAAAATAGACAACGATTTTGCATTGCACACACCTCATGTCCACCCTGTATAATTTACTGTTATCATTATTCTTTCATATGCTCAAATCATTCCGAAGTTGGCTTTAAGATAGCTCTTGTATCTTTCTGCTCTGTCCCCATCGTTCTTTGAGCTCCTCTGTGTTGTACGATACAACAAAATGCTCCAGGCTCATCTTGTACTCCCCCACTTAAAACCACTAATTTTTATTTTTTATTTTTTTATTTTTATTCAATCATAATTGTGCACATTGTGCAATCATGGGGCACAATGTGCTGACTTCATATACACTCTGAAATATTTTCATTGAACTATTTAACATAGAAAACCACTAATTTTTTGAAGAAGGCTGATTGTAGAATGGTATTCAAAACAAAAATCTGAAATGACATGTTTTCGTTGCTCGTAGGTTCCTGTTGCATCCAGGCCCTTACAGAGGTCAGAGCTACCAATGTGTCAAAATTAAAAAAACTGAGTTCATGTCTTAGACCAGACAACGCAGGGGTTTTCCTTACCTTCCTCTAGTCCATTCTTGCATCATCTTTCTCCTTTGTAAAAGGGGACTCTGGTTTCCCTTTTCTCCAGTTTGCTTCATCATGCAATTTGAAGCTCACAGGATCTTATTTTATCTCATCTCTGGGTCTGCTATAAACACGCATTGTGAGAAACTCTGCTAGCCTTGTTTATCCATGTGATTTTTTTTTTTTTTGGAAGGATGTTTAGACAGGTTTGGATTAAGAAGATTTCATTATTTTATGGGGACACAGAATAGTATACACTGACTTTTAAAGCTGTAAGAACTTGAATTGACCCACATCTCTTCAATTTATATTTTATTATTGGCTGGAGCAACATCCGATTGGCCACATCCTGGTTGAAAGGATGACAGAGAAATGCAAGTGCCTGGGATAAGTAGAATGGCATCGATGACGGCCATATCGAGCTGAACGACGAGAATCACTTATACTGTGCACAAGCACTCTATGCGAATTTTCTCTTTGCAATTTATAGCAATCTATGTGGGAGATACTTTGAGAATGTGTGATTATCCTGCATCTCAAAATTTTACCCCATGGTTTTAGGAGCCATCGATGACTTCTGCTTGAATTAATTGTCACACTGGTGATTGCATAAAGGTTCTCTAATTTTAACATTTTTCTACATTTATTAGCTGGCATTCTTTTGTAAAAATTTTGAAACTTCAGTCTTCATTAGGGCTTTGCTTTCTTAAACTTGGTCCCCAAGGAACAAAGCCTGAGGCAAAAGCTTAGCTTTTTGATTATTTTTTATCAGGGAAATCAGTGAAATTTTGTAGTAGGCAATGCAAAATTTGTTATTAGTGAAAGTTTTTTTATAAGGGAATGCAATACCAGGAAATACGGCATGTGTGCAAAGGAGAAGGAGACTGAGAAGGGGTGAGAGCCAAATGAGGATTTATTCTGAGCGGCCGGGGTATCACCAGGTATCAGGTGCAACTGATCACTTAGTCTTGACGGGCTTTCTTCTAAGTGTTAAACTTCTGCATCCCTGATCAACCATATCAGGAAGAAGAATTTATCCTTGAAAATAAATCATCTCCCCTTGCTCAAAGGATTCCATAAAATGTCAGTTTCTCTGAACTTGGCTGTGTTTTTGCACATTATGAGCAAGAAAGGCAGGGTCTTGTGACTTGGAAATGCACTCATTGGACAAAAGTCCCAGAGGCAATTGAGGCTGAGACTATCTGGGGTGGCACGTGAGAAGTGTCTGACATAGTTTTTTTTACCTTAGATTCTTAGCTGCCATCTTATTACCATCTATAAAACAGAAACAATAATAATTATCTATGAGTGACTTGAAGACATATATGATAGAACACATCATGTGTTCTCTAAAACAAAACTTTCAGATTCAGCTTTTTTCATTAATGGCTTTTATTATTTTTCACTAATGTCATTAATTATTCAATTAATTCAGTTTTAAAATCTTGGAGTAATCTCTGACTCTTACTTCTTTTTACTCTACAGTCTTAGTTAGAAGCCTCGTCCTATACAAACTGATTCCACAATGGTTCTTGGATTTTTTTGCCTCATTTCTTTCCTAGTGCTATCACTTTAACTCGGGCTTTGAAGGCGTTTCGCCTGAAATAGCCACCTGATGTTTTCTCTACCTCCTGCTTCTCCTTTCTCTTGCCAGAATAATCTTCCTAAAGCATCTGATCCTATTTTTTCTTCTTCAGAACATCATTTGCTTCCAAGAGTCTACTAAATTAAATTTAACCTTCTTTCTCTAAGACCTAAAACAATCTACAAATTAATTAAATCTGCCTTTTCTCTCTAGTTCTATTTTATTAGCATCCATGTACCTACTTGCAGCCAAATTAGATTTTACAGGTTCACTTGAACACATACTGTGCTTTCTTACCTTTAGTCTTTGCTCATATTTTCCCACAAACTTAAACGCCTTTCCTGCTGCTTCCCCCTCCAAATATTCTTCTTTCTTCCAAGCACATCTTTAAAGCGCCTTTGAGGAAGCCTGGGAAGTACCATCAAGCCTGTTGTTTCATCGCTGCAATGGTAAATCTCTTGCCTGGGTGATCTTCTAATCTCATAGGCTTTTTTTAACCTTCCCTTAAAGGAGGCTGGGGGGAATAGTGCAGCTTCTCAATTACTGGAGCTGTAGGAACACCCCAGGTTGCTGTCTAGTTTAGGAGCCTGGCAGGTGCAGATGAGGGAAATTGGAGGGAATTATGCTACAAAAACACCCTTGTTTTGTACTTCCAGATTTAGCTCCATGGTCACACAAGTCTGCAGAAAGGTCTTTTTCAGCTGTTTCCAGCAGTGAGGCATGAAAGAGACAGATGCTGAATGATTTTTCGAACTCGGTAAATTACTGTGTTTGCTGATTTGGACAATTCGGCAGAGATAGGAGGAGGCCAGAAAGCTTATAATGACTTCTTCTCTCCTCTGATGGATTAGGAAGGTGAAGGGGACAAGCAATCTCATGTGCTCAAAGTGTTTAATTATAAACAAATTCCAAACTCACTATACTCACAAAATACAGTCAACAAGAGCTCAAGCAGTAAGTCTCTCCCCCAGTCATTTGACCTCATTATCCATTAGATTAATATGAAATATGGTATAATTGACACCATTTCAAACACTTAGATATCATTTGCTTTATTTAGGTGGGGTTATTTTTACTAATTACAAAATTGGGAAGAAAGGACTCTAATTGCTTGTAAGCTAACATTTTGTACTAGTGGGAACATATTTTTGTAGGAAAAAGATGAAGGCTAAAAATAGTAACCTGGAAAAGTCATTTTTTTGAGGCAGATGCTGACTGGGGAGAAGTCTAAACCTCTAGTCTTAAGAAGGATTTAATCTTAGATCTGATTTTTCTTTGTCATCTTAAGAAAAGAAGAAAGATTGCCCTTTGATATTGATATTGGATATCAAGCAAGTTGTTTGGATTCAAAGTAAATATAATTTTATTTATTGAGAAGAGGCCTGCTCATAAAGAGGAAGCTGGTTAATTTTGGCCCATTTCCCTGGAATCACAATTTCCCATCTGATGGGAATTTGAGGAGTGTGATTGTTTATGCTCTAGAAAAGACAGTGGAAAGAAGAAAGGAAACAGCACTGGGGGTTGACCTTTCAACCGGCTGACAGCCAGAATCCGGGGTTTCAGAGTGAGGGCTGCAGGGCATGAGGAGTGTGTCCTCCTAAGGCAAATGGAGTAGGATGCTGAGTTCTGTACAGAATGTGGGACTGTCTCCTATCTCTTCCCCCCTTTTAAAATTTAATTTTTAATTGAAATCATAGCCCCACATTTATGGGGTACAATGTGATGATTTGATATACAATGTGGGATGTTTAAATCAAACTATCTCTTTAACCTGCTCTCTTGATCACTTAGTCACAAGATGCATGGGACAGCTGACTAGCTGGTTTCTCTGCCACCAGATTAACCTGGCTTCAGGTCCCCCTATAGTCCGCTGTTAAGGTTATAACCACAATGGCAGGGGTTGTTCATTTTACCTGCTAATACAGTATAGGCCAGTAATAGACTAAGAAAAACATTTAAAAATTACTAAATAAATGAATTTTCAAAACTAGCAAATTCAAGTGATGTCACCTCTTCTGTTTATAAGCCTTTGCTGTCCTGCTTTCAGTAAGAGGAAGACGTCTCACACCCCAACTTGACCCTTCCAATCAGAGACAGTGGTCTCTTCCTGTGTCTCCCACTCTGTCCCTGTGTTCAGTTCATTTCTTGACATGACACACTCACGTCAAAATAGTGAGCTCCATATAGGTGAAAGCTACGTCTTTTTTATCTCTGACTTTCAACTCAATACATTCTTTTGCACGTGGTCGATATTCGTTGTGTTTTTCTATTTTAAATTGCTATTTAGTGAACAAGATGATGTTCACTCTATTCCCATGATACAATTCAATTCAAGGAATATCTATTGAATGCCTATTGCAAGTCCGAAAACTCCCTAGGAGTCACAATTCTGTACAATTCTTTTCCATTTGTCTTTAGAGACTGAGGTTGATTTTTTTTCTTTTGAAGCAATACTTCAATTCTTTTGATCTTGTTAAATGAGGCTCTAGAACCTTTTTTTTTTTTTTAGAGGCAGAGTCTCACTTTGTCGCCCTGGGTAGAGTGCTGTAACATCACAGCTCGCAGCAACCTCCAGTTCATGGGCTTAGGCAATTCTCTTGAGGTGCTTGACTTTCTTCCCTGTTTTTTTTTTTTTTTTGGAGCAACAGTTTGAAAATGCTAGTTTTTTTTTGGTCTTTTCTCTTAAGCTTGATTATCTCATCACCACATTTGGCCAGTCACAGGATGGGATAGCTATGATGACAATTTTTTTTCTAATTTTCTTCTTACTAACACATTTTTAAGGTAGTGTAAAAAAGATGTGGGCCAAGTTATAGCAAAGAAACTGCAAGACTTAGTAACATAATGACAATATATACAATTTATTTAGTGTCTCTAAACATGCCGTGACGTAAGCTGAACCCTTGTTGGGGAATTTTATTTAATCTTCACCACAATCTTGTGAATGAGAGCGTAAGGGATTTAAAAAAACTTAGTTATTTTCTTAATGTCACACAGTTAGCAAGCAGCAACACCGGAGGCACTTGAATCGACTCTCTGATTCTAGAGCACAAGTATCACTCTACTGACAGTGTTTCTTATACATGGATAATGTACGAAATCTTTGCAAAATATATCCTTAGGATCTTCTCCCCCCCTGAAGATTTTGCCAAACATCTCAGTTTGAGAAACACTAATTTAAGAAACTAAGTTTTCTTCTAGGAAAATGTCCTTGATAATGAGGTAAAATGACTTATTAGGAGAGTTCAGCAGCATAAAAACAAACTCTTCTTTTTTTTTTTTAGTGTCCAGAATTTTTATTTTGCAGATCAACATGGGCCCTTCATGTGTGCTTGATCCCTCTTGAATCTGGGCCACACTTTTTTTTTTTTTTTGCATTTTTTGACTTTGAGCCACATGTGCCGCCCAATTTTTTTTTAATTAAATCATAGCTGTGTACATTAATGCAATCATGGGATACAATGTGCTGGTTTTATATACAATTTGAAATATTTACATCAAATTGGTTAACATAGTCTTCATGGCATTTTCTTAGTTATTGTGTTAAGGCATTTATATGCTACATTTAGTAAATTTCACCTGTACCCTTCTAAGATGCACCGTAGGTGTGATCCTACCAATTACCCTCCCTCCACCAATCCTCTCCCCTCCCCTCCATTCCCCTTGCCCCATATTCTCGGGCTATCATTGGGTGATAGCCTTCATATGAAAGCTATAAATTAATTTCACAGTAGGGCTGAGTACATTGAATACTTTTTCTTGCATTCTTGAGATACTTTGCTAAGAAGAATATGTTCTAGCTCCATCCATGTAAATATGAAAGAGGTAAAGCTTTCATCTTTCTTTAAGGCTGAATAATATTCCATGGTGTACATATACCACAATTTATTAATCCATTCGTGGGTCGATGGGCACTTGGGCTTGTTCCATGACTTAGCAATTACAAATTGGGCTAAAATGAACATTCTGGTACAAATATCTTTGTTCTAATGTGATTTTTGGTCTTCTGGATATATACCTAGTAGAGGAATTGTAGGATTGAATGGCAGATCTATTTTTAGATCCCTAAGTGTTCTTCAAACATCTTTCCAAAAGGAACATATTAGTTTGCATTCCCATCAGCAGTGTAGAAGTGTTCCCTTTTCTCCACATCCACACCAACATCTCTGATTTTGGGAGTTTGTGATGTGGGCTAATCTTACTGGAATTAGATGATATCTCAAAATAGTTTTGATTTGCATTTCTCTAATGATTAAGGATGATGAGCATTTTTTCATATGTCTATAGGCTGTGCACCTGTCTTCTTCAGAGAAGTTTCTCTTTAAGTCCATTGCCCACCTTGAGATGGGATCACTTGTTCTGTTCCTGCTAATGAGGTTGAGTTTTCTGTGGATTCTGGTTATTAAACCTTTGCTGGAGACATAGCCTGCAAATATCTTCTTACATTTGAGGGCTGTCTACTTGCTTTACTAACTGTATTCTTGGCTGTGCAGAAGTTTTTTAGTTTGAGCAGGTCCCAGTAGTGTATTTTTTTTTTTTTTTAGAGATAGATTTTGACTTTATTGCCCTCCATAGAGTAACTTCTGGGCTTGGGTGATTCTCTTGCCTCAGCCTTCCGAGTTGCCTTGACTACAGGCACCCGCCACAACTTCCAGCTATTTTTCTGTTTTGCAATTCAGCCCAAGTCAGGTCTGAACGTGCCACATTTGATATATGGGGCCAGTGCCCTACTTGATAAGCCACAGGCCCTGTCCCCCAGTAGTGTATTTTTGATGCTGCTTTAATTGCCCAGGGTTGCTCCTCATAAAATATTTGCCCAGGCTGATTTCTTCAAGAGTTTTCCCTGCACTTTCTTCTAATATTTTTATAGTTTCATGTCTTAAGTTTAAATCTTTAATCCAGTGAGAGTCTATCTTAGTTAATGGTGAGAGGTGTGAGTCCAGTTTCAGTCTTCTACAGGTTGCCAGCCAGTTCACCCAGCACCATTTGTTAAATAGGGAATCTTTTCCCCACTGAATGTTTCTGATTGGCTTGTCGAAGGTCAAATAACAGTAAGTAACTGGGTTCATCTCTTTGTTCTCTATTCTGTTCCATACATCTACCTCTCTGTTTTTGTGCCAGTACCGTGCTGTTTTGATCACTATTGATTTATAGTTTAGTCTGGGGTCTGGAAGCGTAATTCCTCCTGCTTTTTTTTTTTTATTTCTGAGTAATTTCTTGGCTATTTGAAGTTTTTTTCTGATTCCATATAAAACGAAGTATTTTTTTTTTGAGATCTCTAAAATATGACTTGGAGCTTTAATAGGTATTGTCTTAAAATTGTATATTGCTTTGGGTAGTATGAACATTTTAACAATGTTGAATCTTCCCAGCCATGAGTATGGTATGTTTTTCCATTTGTTAATGACTTCAGCTATTTCTTTTCTTAGAGTTTCATAGTTCTCTTTATAGAGATCTTTCTTGTCCTTTGTTAGGCTAAACTCTCAGATATTTCATCTTCTTTGGCACTACTGTGAAAGGGATAGAATCCTTGACCGTTTTTTCAGCTTGACTATTGTTGGTATATATAAAGGCTACAGATTTATGAGTGTTGATTTTGTACCCCAAGACACCGCTGTATTCCTTGATCACTTCTAAGAGTTTTGTAGTAGAATCCCTGGTGTTTTCCAGATATATAATCATATCATCTGTGAGGAGTGAAAGTTCTATCTCTTCTGACCCTATGTGGATATCTTTGATTGCCTTTTCTTCCCTATTTGTGATGGCTAAGACTTCCATTACAATGTTAAAGAGTAGTGGAGACAATGGGTAACCTTGCCTGGTTCCTGACCTGAGTGGAAATGACTTCAATTTAACTCCATTCAAACCCACAATATTGCCTGTGGGTTTGCTGTAGATGGCCTCTTTCAATTTAAGAAATGTCCCTTCTATACAAATTTTCTTAAGTGTTCTGATCATGAATGGATGATGGATATTATCAAAGGTTTTTCTGCTTCAATTGAGAGAATCATATGGTGTTTTTTTTTTTATAATTTTATTGAATCATAATTCTGTACATTGGTGCAATCATAGGGCATGATTCATATACATTCAGAAATGTTTTCATCGTACTGTTACAGATAGCCTTCATGGCATTTTCTTGATCACTATATAA
>CAUYON010100956.1:0-39852 GCA_963573935.1 Arctocebus calabarensis | reverse complement strand
TAGTCCCAGCTACTTGGGAGGCAGAGGCAAGAGACTCGCTTGAGCCCAGGAATTGGAGGTTGCTATGAGCTGTGATGCCATGGCACTCTATCCAGGGTGACAGCTTGAGGCTCTGTCTCAAAAAAAAAAAAAAAAAAAAGGGGGCCAATTCACTGTTCCTCAGACTGTTGGAGGGCCAGACTATAGTTTAAAAAAAAAAACAAACCATGGGCTCAGTGCCTGTGGCTCCGAGCCAGGGCCCGCCAAACAACAATGACGGCTGCAACCAAAAAACGGCCAGGCATTGTGGCAGGCGCCTGTAGTCCCAGCTACTTGGGAGGCGGAGGCAGGAGACTCGCTTGAGCCCAGAAATTGGAGGTTGCTGTGAGCTGTGATGTCACAGCACTCTATCCAGGGTGACAGCTTGAGGCTCTGTCTCAAAAAAAATAGCCAAAACAAAACAAAACAAACAAACTATGAATAAATTCCTCTGCACACTGCACATATCTTATTTTGAAGTAAAAAACAAAATGGGAACAAATACAGTTCACACCAATGCATGTGGTCGCGGGCTGTAGTTTGAGGACCCCGGCCTTGGGGTATTCATTACCTGGTGAGATAGGATCAAGTGAGGAAAAGAAGCCTTCCTTGAAGGAAGTAGAGCAAGATGGGGAAAGGAAACCCAGGCCGCTCACGAGAAACTTCACTGTTTAACAACTTGGCCCGGAACCAGCTCGTGCAGTCACCACCTCTTTTATTTCTGCTAAATTTTCCCTTGGCTACACTCTCTTTGCCCTCACATCCATGCCTTGATATAGGTGACCTTGACTTAAAAGAATACTTACCATAATTACTTGAATAGAATGAACCTTGGACATCTATTCTAGTGCTATTATTCTCTAATTGGATTGCACATCGGAATCACCTGAAGTCTTTTTAAAAAGGAGTGAAGCCTTTGGTATATGTGACCCCCTCCACAACACACTCAGAGATTCTGATTTAGTTGTTCTTGGGTGTGGCCTGGGCATCAGTTTTTAAAAACTTCTCAGGTGATTCTATTGTACAGCCAAGTCTGAGAATCATTGTCTTCAATTTTTTTTTTTTTCAAATTTCAGGTCTAAAGTCTTCCCTGATGAAACATTTTAATATGTATGTAACTGCCTTCATCTATGAACAGATTCTAAAACTGTCTAAAACGTTATTTTTCTGTTGCTGGATGGAGTGTTCTGTAAATGCTAATTGGGTCCATTGGTTGGTATTGTTCAAATTTAATATATCCCTTCTGATTTTCTTTTTTTTAAGACAGAGTCTCACTATGTCACCCTTGGTAGAATGCTGTGGCATCACAGCTCAGAGCAACCTCAAATTCTTGGGCTTAAGCGATTCTCTTGCCTCAGCATCCCAAGCTGCTGGGAGTACAGGTGCCCACCACAATGCCTGGCTATTTTTTTATTTTTTTATTTTTTGAGACAGAGCCTCAAGCTGTCACCCTGGATAGAGTAACGTAGCATCACAGCTCACAGCAACCTCCAATTCCTGAGCTCACGCGAGTCTCTTGCCTCCGCCTCCCAAGTAGCTGGGACTACAGGCGCCTGCCACAGCACCCGGCCATTTTTCGGTTGCAGTCATCATTGTTGTTTGGCAGGCTCGGGCTGGATTCGAACCTGCCAGCTCAGGTGTACATGGCTGGTGCCTTAGCCCATTGAGCCACAGGCGCCGAGCCACGCCTGGCTATTTTTTGTTGTCATTGTTGTTTAGCAGGCCCGGGCTGGGTTCCAACCGCCTAGTGTCAGTGTATGTGGCCAGTGCCGTAACCACTGTGCTACAGGCACCAAACCCTTTCTGATTTTCTGAATACTTCCTTTATCGACTAATAAGAGAGGAGTGTTGAAATGGCCAGTTACATGGATTTCTTTATTTTTCCTTTTCAATTCTATTACTTTTTGCTTTATGAGTTTTAAAACTCTGCTATTAGGTGCATATTGTTTTCTTGATGAATTGACCTTTTACTACTGTAAAATATTTCTCTCTAATCTCTAATATTCCTTGTTCTGAAATCTACTGTCTGATGTTAGCCTAGACTTTCCAGCTTTCTTCTATCTTTTTTCACTCTTTTACTTTTAACCTTTCAGTGTCTATCTATTTAAAGTTAGGTTTCATTTTATTTTATTTTATTTTATTTTATTTTTGAGACAGAGCCTCAAGCTGTCACCCTGGATAGAGTGCTGTGGCATCACAGCTCACAGCAACCTCCAGCTCCTGGGCTCAAGTGATTCTCCTGCCTCTGCCTCCCAAATAGCTGGGACCACAGGTGCCTGCCACAATGCCTGGCTATTTTTTTTGGTTACAGCCATCATTGTTGTGTGGTGGGCCCAGGCTGGATATGAACCCACCAGCTTGGGTGTTTGTGGGTGGCTCCTTAGTCTCTTGAGCCACAGGTGCTGAGCCTAAAGTTAGGTTTTATTAAGAGAGATGTCATATAATTGAATCTTGCTTTTTATCAATGGATCCAGTGTGATAATCCCTGATTTTGTTTTTCCTGAGATAGAGTCTTACTCCATCACCCTCAGTAGAGTGCTATGGCCCTCATAGCTCACAGCAACCTCAAACTGTTGGACTCAAGTGATTCTCTAGCTTTAGCCTCCTGAGTAGCTGGGACTACAGGCGCCTACCACAAAGCCCAGCCATTTTTTCTGTTTTTAATAAGAGGCAGGATCTCTCTCTTGCTCAGGCTTATTTCAAACTCCTGAACTCAAGTGATCCACCCACCTTGACCTCCCAGATGCTAGGATTACAGGCATGAGCCACCATGCCCAGCCTCTGATTTTAATTGTAGCATTTCAACCACTTCTATTTAATGTAATTATCTAGTGGGTGGGTTTAAATCTGTCTTCTTGCTGTTTATCTTTTATTTGCTATTTGTTCTGTTCTTTTCAAGTGTGTGTGAAACATTCCAGGTAGGTCATATGCGGGATTGTAAAGCAAGTCTCTACAAATGTAAAAGGATTGAAATTATACAAAGTATATTCTCTAGCCAAAATAGAACTAAACTAAATGCAAACGACAGAAACATGTCTGGAATATCCCCCAATATTTGGAAATTAAACAATTACTCCTGGATAACCCATAAGTGAAGGATATCATCACAGTTTGTGGACTAATGCTGAAGCAGGGCTCAGCAGGAAATCTATAGTTTAAAATGCTTACACTGGCTCGGCGCCTGTGGCTCAATGGGCTAAGGCGCCAGCCACGTACACCTGAGCTGGCGGGTTTGATCCAGCCCGGGCCCGCCAAACAACAATCATGGCTGCAACCAAAAAATGGCCGGGCAGGTTGTGGTGGGTGCCTGTAGTCCCAGCTACTTGGGAGGCAGAGGCAGGAGACTCGCTTGAGCCCAGGAATTGGAGGTTGCAGTGAGCTGTGATGCCATAGCACTCTACCCAGGGTGACAGCTTGAGGCTGTCTCAAAAAAAAAAAAAAAAGTAAAATAAAATAAAATAAAACGCTTACACTATAAAAAGAAGAAAAGGTCTAAGGTCAGTAATCCAAGCTTCTATGTCAAAACACTAGAAAAGAAAAGTAAATTAAACTTTGTGTATTAAAAAAAAGAAAAGAAAAGAAAAATCAGAACAGAAATCAGTGAAATGTGGCTGGGCATGGTGGCTCACACCTGTAATCCTAGCACTCTGGGAGGCCGATGTGAGTGGATAGCCTGAACTCACGAGTTAGAGACCAGCCTGAGCAAAAGTGAGACCCCATTTCTACTAAAAACAGAAAAACTGAGGTAAGAGGATCACTTGAGCCCAAGTGTTGGCGGTTGCTGTTAGGTATGATGACATGGCACTTTACCAAGGGTGACCGCCTAAGACTTTGTCTCAAAAAAAAAAAAAAAAAAAAAAGGCTCGGCGTGTGTGGCTCAGCGGGCCAAGGCACCAGCCACGTACACTTGAGCTGGCAGGTTTGAATCCAGCCTGGACCTGCCAAACAACAATGACGGCTGCAACCAAAAAATGGCCGGGTGTTGTGGCAGGCACCTGTAGTCCCAGCTACTTGGGAGGCAGAGGCAGGAGACTCGCTTGAGCCCAGGAATTGGAAGTTGCTGTGAGCTGTGATGCCACAGCACTCTATCCAGGGTAACAGCTTGAGGCTCTGTCTCAAAAAAAAAGAAAAAGAAAAGAAATTAATGAATGTATAATGAAAAAAACAAAACAGGCTTGGTGCCTGTGGCTCAACGGGCTAAGGTGCTAGCCACGTACACCTGAGCTTGCAGGTTCGAATCCAGCCCCAGCCCGCCAAACAACAATTACGGTTGCAACCAAAAAAACGGCCAGGCGTTGTGGCGGGCACCTCTAGTCCCAGCTACTTGGGAGGCGGAGGCAAGAGACTCGCTTGAGCACAGGAATTGTAGATTGCTGTGAGCTGTGATGCCACTGCACTCTATCCAGGGTGACAGCTTGAGGCTCTGTGTCAAAAAAAAAAAAAAGAAAAAAAAATAGAAATTATCAATAATTGTCAATATCAGAAATAAAAAAGGCTGAGTGAGTGGCTCACACCTATAATCCTAGCACTCTGGGAGGCCCAGGGAAGTAGATTGCTTTAGCTCAGGAGTTTGAGACCAGCCTAAACAGGAGCAACACCCCGTCTCTACTAAAAAATGTAAAAATATAAAATAAAATAAAATAAATAAAAAGGTCACATCACTAAAGATCCTAAGTGCAGACATTGAAAGTTGATAGAATAGTAAAGGAATATTATGAACAATTTAATGTCAATAAGCTTGATAACTTAGATTAAAAACTCACACAAGAAGACATAGAAACTATGAATAGTCCTGTCTATATCTATTAAATAAATTATATTTAGAATTAAAATATCCTCAAAACAAACTCCCCACAAAGTCATTGTAGATGAAAGCCTTTCATTTTTTTTTTTTTTTTTTTTTGAGACAGAGCCTCAAGCTGTCACCCTGGATAGAGTACCGTGGCATCACAGCTCACAGCAACCTCCAATTCCTGGGCTCAAGCGAGTCTCCTGCCTCAGCCTCCCAAGCTGCTGGGACTACAGGCGCCCACCACAACGCCCGGCTATTTTTTGGTTGCAGTCGCCATTTTTGTTTGGCGGGCTGGGCTGGATTCGAACCCTCCAGCTCAGGTGTACGTGGCTGGCGCCTTAGCCTATTGAACCACAGGTGCTGAGCCTTTTTTTTTTTTTAATTTTTTGATAGAGACAGAGTCTCACTCTATTGTCCTTGGTAGAGTGCTGTGACATCCCACAGCTCACAGCAACCTCCAACTCTGGGCTTAGGCGATTCTCTTGCCTCAGCCTCCCAAGTAGCTGGGACTATAGGTGCCTACCACAACGCCCGTCTATTTTTTGGTTGTAGTTTGGCTGGGGCTGAGTTTGAACTCCCCACCCTTGGTATATGGGGCCTGTGCCCTAGTCACTGAGCCACAGGTGCCACCCAAGCCTTTCATTTTTTAAAAACCTTTTTTTTTTCTCTCTTTCTTTTTTGAGAAAGAGTCCTGTGCTGTCGCCCCGGCTAGAGCGGTATGGCCTCAGCCTGGCTCACAGCAATCTCAAACTCCTGGACTTGGGCAATCTTCCTGCCTCAGCTTCCCGAGTAACTGGGACTACCAGTGCCTACCACCACACCTGGCTAATTTTTCTATTTAAATTTTTACTAGAAACAGGAGTCTTGTTCTTGCTCAGGCTCATCTCAAACTTCTGAACTCAGGCAATCCTCCTGCCTCGGCCTCTCAGAATGCTAGGACTACAGGCAGGAGTCACTAGGCTCTGTCAAAACCCACTCACTTTTGATGCATAAATTTCCCTGTAAGAGAAACGGTCACAGTCAAAATCCACGTTTGCATAACTGTGTGACCTTGAAGAAATTCCTTAGTTTTCTCTACCACATTTCATCATTTGTACTTACCTCTGGGGTTATTTTCATGATTAATTAAATTAATGAAGCTATTACAAAGAATAAAGTTATTATAAAGAAAACATAAGGGGCGGTGCCTTTGGCTCAAAGGAGTAGGACGTGGGCCCCATATGCTGGAGGTGGTGGGTTCAAACCCAGCCCCAGCCAAAAACTGCAAAAAAAAAAAAAAACCACAGATGAAGAATTATGTTCCCAGACACTTGCTACTTGCTAAAGTGCTTGTAATAGGCTGGGCGCGGTGGCTCACGCCTGTAATCCTAGCAGTCTGGGAGGCTGAGGTGGGAGGATTCCTTGAGCTCAGGATTTTCAGACCAGCCTGACTAAAGACCCATCTCTACTAAAAATAGAAAAATGAGCTGGATGTTATGGTGGACTCCTTGAAGGGTGAGGCAGGAGGATTGCTTTAAGCTGGGGTGATGCCACAGTACTGTACCTAGGTGACAGAGTGAGACTCTGACTCAGAAAAATAAAAAATGTTTATAATAGTAAGAATGTGAAACCAATCTGAATGTTCAATGCTGGAAAAATGAGAAAATTACTATTAGTGTACAATCTATATAATGAAATGCTATATATATATATTTGAAATTATATATATATATATATATTTTGAAATGCTATATATATATATATATTTTTTTTTTTTTTTTGAACTTTTGGCCAGGGCGAGGCTTGAACCCGCCACCCCTGGTATATGGGGCCAGTGCCCTACTCCTTGAACCACAGGCACTGCCCTCTATATAACTTTTCGAAACAATGTTCCTTTTTCTTTTTTGTTTTTAGAGACAGAGTCTCACTTTATTGCCCACAGTAGAGTGTAATGGCATCACAGCTCACAGCAACCTCCAACTCCTGGGCTCAAGCAATTCTTCTGCCTCCTCCTCCCAAGTAGCTGGGGCTACAGGTACCTGCCACAATGCCCAGCTATTTTTTGGTTGCAGCCATCATTGTGGTTTGGCTGGCCTGGGCTGGATCAGCTATTTTTTTGTTGCAGTTTGGCTGGGGCCGAATTTGAACCCACCACCCTCGGTATATGGGGCTGGTGCCCTACTCACAGAGCTACAGGCACCACTCAACCATGTTTCCAAAGAATCTATAAAGTCCTAGAAAATTCATGCCTATATGATGTAAAGTGAAAAAAGTAGACTACTCTATTGCACACAGTTTGATACTAATTGTATAAATATACATACTTGTGGCAAAAAGAATTAGGGTATATATAAAATTGTTATTTTTGGGTGGTGAGGTTCTGTTGTGGACTTCATTTTCTTTTTTTTTTTTGAGACAGAGCCTCAAGCTGTCACCCTGGATAGAATGCTGTTGCATCACAGCTCACAGCAACCTCCAATTCCTGGGCTCAAGCGAGTCTCTTGCCTCTGCTTCCCAAGTAGCTGGGACTACAGGCGCCTGCCACAACGCCCGGCCATTTTTTGGTTGCAGCCGTCATTGTTATTTGGCGGGGCCCGGGTTGGATTCGAACCCCGCCAGCTCAGATGTACGTGGCTGGCGCCTTAGCCCATTGAGCCACAGGCGCCAAGCCTGTGGACTTAATTTTCTTTATCCTTATTATTATTATTTTTATATTTCCTAGAATTAACTGTTTGAGCATATTTTTCTAATCAGAAAAGAACACAAAACAAAAATAAAATCATTACTGAATCCTTTACTTACGGGAGAAACAGGGCCCTTATTCGTCAGCCAACCTGACCTCTGGTAAGGCTGAGAAGCCTGAACCCTCTGACCGCAGTGGCCCTCTTGGCTGTATTTTTCTGCACGTATTACCTTAATGAGTGCACCTGAGCACCCATTTCTCAAGCTCTGTTTTTTTAATAATTCCACTTCCTTCTTTTTTAAATGAGAAGATAGTGACTGTCCGGGAAATATAGGTCATTTCGGTACTCCAGTTGGCTCTGGATCCTGAATTGTCACAGCCTGTTTGCCTGGTAATATCCTTGTCTGTGTAAGTTGTTAGGGGTAACCAAAGGCAGCTGATCACTTAATTGTTGAAGGCCGGAAACCGGCTCTTTCGTTAGTTTCATCATGTTCTTGAGAGCACCCAGTGTTCTGTTTAGCCAGGTTTCCCATCCATTCTAATTCAAAGGGACACTTTCCCCCTGATGTAAGCACTAGGGCTTTAGCCCACTGAGTTGTACCGAGAATCAGCTGCATATTCAATACAAATTAAAACTTTTCTATTGTTGATAATAATCTGGTTAAGATAGCTAAATGAAACCATCCTGGTGTCATTGAGATACAACACAGTTCAGTTCTTTCTTTGCTTAAAAGTGGTATAAAAGTGTCCCATGTTTCCTATTTCATTTTTATTCGTCGATTGAGAATTCTCAAATATGTGAAATTTGTGCCTATCAAACAGAATTGACTTCTCAATGGGTCTGTTTTCTTATGTAGTCCATTGTTCTGGGTTTTACTGGGAAGGGAAATGCAGTTAAATTAAATGTCCAAATCTACTTACTTATATGAGCAGTAGGGTTTTGTGAAGCTTAATTTGCCTTAAAAAAAAAAAAAGAAAAAGATTTCTTTTCCTTTCCCTCCCCCCAACCCCACAGTTAGTGTTTCTAGCACAGAGGCTTTGAGAATGTAATGCCAAAGCAACCAGTTGAAAAGGGAAACGTCCCCATAATTACTGGTTATTCTCTGTGTACGGTATGAAACAAGGAGCTGGCATGATTTTATTTTTCACCTACTTGACAGTTTTGTTTTGTTTTGTTAGATTTCCTTGGATTGAAATGATTTGTTGATTTGGTATTGTGCAAACCAAACCCAATTCCATACATAATACTTTTGTGACTGTTAGGCAGAAAAAAAAAAAAAAAACAAGGGAAGAGTGAAAAGGATAATTAAACTGCAAGCTGGGAGACTTTGTGATAATTGTTCCAGTGACAACGTTTATGTGACCTTAGGCAGGTCATTTCACCTCCCAGAGCCTTGATTTCCTTAAATGTAAAATGCAGGGGCTGGGCTCAGTGCTGAGCACTTATATATATATACACACACACACATATATATACATATATATATATACACACACATATATATACACATATATATACATATATATATATATATATATATATATTTTTTTTTTTTTTTTGAGACAGAGCCTCAAGTTGTCACCCTGGATAGAGTGTTGTGGCATCACAGCTCACAGCAACCTCCAATTCCTGGGCTCAAGTGAGTCTCCTGCCTCAGCCTCCCAAGTAGCTGGGACTACAGGCGCCCGCCACAACGCCCGGCCATTTTTTGGTTGCAGCCACCATGGTTTGGCAGGCCCCGGCTGGATTCGAACCCGCCAGCTCAGGTGTATGTTGAGCCACAGGCGCCGAGCCAGTGATGAGCACTTTTAATGACTCTTTGACCTGGAGGGTGCAGAGTGGGACCCTGAGACAAATGTTTTCAGTTTAGGGAGAGAATTTAATGTTTCATAATTATTTTTTTAGAACCAGATCACAGTTTGGGGCTGGAATTTTGATCTTAAAAACACTTCTTTTTCCTATTGCTTATTATACATTAATACATATTGCTTGAAGAAAACTTAGCCAATTTTTATGATAAATTAGAAAGAAAATTTTTAATCAGCTATAATCGGCTCAGTGCCTGTGGCTCAAGTGATTAGGCAGGAGATTCGCTTGAGCCCAGGAACTGAGGATTGCTGTGAGCTGTGATGCCGCGGCATTCTATCCAGGGTGACAGTTTGAGGCTCTGTCTCAAAAAAAAATCAACTATAATCTGAGATATAACTGATGTCAGTATGGTGTATATTATTCAAAATTTATACAGGCGCAATGCCTGTAGCTCAAGCGGCTAGGGTGCCAGCCACATACACTGGAACTGGCAGGTTCAAATCCAGCCCGGGCCCACCAAACAACAATGACAGCTACAAGCAAAAAATAGCCAGGCATTGTGGCCGGCACCTGTAGTCCCAGCTACTTGGGAGGCTGAGGCAGGAGAGTCACTTAAGCCTAAGAGTTTGAGAGTAGAGTGCCATGGCATCACAGCTCCCAGCAACCTCAGTTCCTGGGCTCAGGCGAGTCTCCTGCCTCCGCCTCCCAAGTAGCTGGGACTACATGCACCCGCCACAACGCTCGGCCATTTTTTGGTTGCAGCCGTCATTGTTTGGCGGACCCGGGCTGGATTTGAACCTGCCAGCTTAGGTGTATGTGGCAGGCGCCTTAGTCCGTTGAGCCACAGGCACCGAGCCAAGTAAGATAATTATTTACTCATGTTTTGGTGAGTCAGTGAGTGACAGTGGTTGCCGTGGTGGTGGGTTAAATCAAGGAACAAGTCTGGGAAGTGTAAATTGCCAGGAGTAACTCCACGCTCCCGCAGTTCAAAACAACCCACATCAAATAGCAGGCCTCGCTGAGCACCTGACTGCCATTTATTGTTGAGCATTTGTATGATTCTTGTATACTTCATGAATTTTAACTTATGTTCACTCAGTCATCAATTTTCCAACCCCATATATTCCATTTCAGGGTCACAGGTGGCCTAAGCCTATTCCAGAAGCTCAGGGAGTGAGGCAGGAACCAGCCCTAGACAAAATGCCATTTCATCTGAAGATGTGCTCACAGACACACACCCCCGGGGAAGCCAGGGAACCTCGCATGCACAACCCTGGATGTGGGAGGAAATCAGGGCAGACATGGGGAGAACATGCAAATGACATATAGTCCCCGCCAGAAATTGATTTTTGTTCTCTACAATGTTACAATGAAATGATTTTATATGAGGAGCTGTTGTATTTATAAAATATACAAAAAAAAAAAGAATGGCTAAATAAGAATTAGAGATTAAAGAACACTTAACCAAAAATTATTATTATCATTATTATTTTGAGACAGAGCCTCAAGCTGTCACCCTGGATAGAGTGTTGTGGCATCACAGCTCACAGCAACCTCTGACTAGTGATTCTTCTGCCTCTGCCTCCCAAGTAGCTGGGACTACAGGTGCCCACCACAACGCCCGGCCATTTTTTGGTTGCAGCTGTCATTGTTGTTTGGTGGACCCAGGCTGGATTCGAACCCGTCAGCTCAGGTGTATGTGGTGGCGCTTTAGCCACTTGAGCCACAGGCACCAAGCCAACTTAACCAAAAATTCATTTAAATAATGCTTGAACTAATTGTTTAATTAAATAACAAATTATTGATTTTATTGAATCTTAACCTTGGAGTCCACATTCTATTAATATTCTGTGCAGCACAACTGGAAGTGCTTAGAAAGCGCCTCTCTGCGTACTGATGTAGCCACGGACATCTGGGGGAGACGCTCTTGACTGATTATTTGAGTTTCTACTTCAATTTCTCAGTTTAAATTTCTAACATAGCAAATGTCAATAAATATAACCCACACAAACAAAAGCCCTGTGGTGTACTCAACAATTTTTAAGAGTATAAAGGGGTCCTGTGACCAAAATGTTTAAAAGCACTTGGTAAGGTAATCCAGTTTCTTATTGCGGGAACATTTGAGTTTTCATCCCTAGAGCTAAAGTGTAAAATTTCCATTGTACAGATTCTTAGAAATGCAACTTTGGAGTCTAAGAGTATGAAAATATATATATTCAGAGCCTCAAGCTGTCACCCTGAATAGAGTGCTGTGGCATCACAGCTCACAGCAATCTCCAATTCCTGGGCTCAAGCAAGTCTCTTGCCTCCGTTTCCCAAGTAGCTGGGACTGCAGGCGCCCACCACAACACCCAGCCATTTTTTGTTTGCAGCCGTCATTGTTGTTTGGCGGGCCGGGCTGGATTCAAACCCTCCAGCTCAGGTGTACGTGGCTGGCGCCTTAGCCCGCTGAGCCACAGGCGCCGAGTCAAGTATGAATATTTTTTTAAAGGTTTGCCTGCATAGTGCCAGACTGCCTTCCAGAAACGTAGTGCCAATTTATATTCTTTTTTTTTGAGAAAAGAGCCTCAAGCTGTCACCCTGGAGAGAGTGCTGTGGCATCACAGCTCACAGCAACTTCTGACTAGTGATTCTCCTGCCTCCACCTCCCAAGTAGCTTGGACTACAGGTGCCTGCCACAATGCCCAGCCATTTTTTGGTTGCAGCCGTCGTTGTTGTTTGGCGGGCCCAGGCTGGAGTCAAACCCACCAGCTCAGGTGTACGTGGCTGGTGCCTTAGCCCGTTGAGCCACAGGCGCCGAGCCGGCACTTCTTTATTTTGACATTTGAAATGGCTTTGAAACTGGGCATGGGGGCTCATGGTTATAATCCCAACCATTTTGGGAGGCTGAGGTGGGAGGATCATTTGAGCCCAGCAGTTTGAAGCTGCTGTAAGTTATGATCAGGCCACTGCTTTCCAGCCTGAGACCTGGAGTTAGACCCTGTCTCAAAAAAAATGACTTTGAGGCTGGGTGCAGTGCTTCACACCTATAATCCTACCATTCTTGGAGGCTGAGGTGGGTGGATTACTTGAGCTCTGGAGTTCCAAGATCCCATTTGTAAGAGCAAGACCCCGTTTTTTACTAAAAATAGAAAAAAACTACCAAGGCATAGTTTTTTAGTTCTGCCACGCCTGTAGTCCCAGCTACTTGGGAGGCTGAGACAAGACAATCACTTGAGCCCAAGAGTTTGAGGTTGCTGTGAGCTGTGATGCCACATCACTCTACTGAGGGTGATAAAGTGAGACTGTCTCAAAAAAAAAAAAAGGAAACGAAATGCAGTGATAATCTATTTGGTAAGGAGAAAGGAAAGTAGGCCGATTGAAGACAAAATGGAATTGACATTTTCACCTTGTGTCTTGCTTGTTTGCTTTGAGCATGTGAATGGATTATCTTCTGGTTTTTTTTTTTGAAACAGAGTCTCACTCTGTCACTCTGAATAGAGTGCCCTGGTGTCACAGCTCTCAGCAAACCCAAACTCTTGGGCTCAAGTGATCCTCTTGCCTCAGCCTCCCAAATAGCTAAGACTATAGGAACCTGCCACAATGTCTGGCTAGTTTTTCTATTTTTAGTAGAGACAGAATCTTGTTCTTGTTCTGGCTGGTCTCAAACTCTTGAGCTCAAGAATTCCACCCGCCTCTGCCTCCCAAAGTGCTAGAATTATAGGTGTGAGCCTCTGCCCCTGGCTGCATTATCTTCTTAAAAATTAATAACATTTTTTTTTTTTTTGAGACAAAACCTCACTGTGTTGCTCAGGCTAGAATGCCTGTTGTCAGCCCATCTCACAGCAACCTCACACTCCTGAGTTCAATTGATCCTCCTGCCTCAGCCTCCTGAGTAGCTGAGATTACAGGTGACTGTCACAGCTATATAATAATAACTTTTTTTTTTTGAGACAGAGTCTCACTATGTCACCCTTGGTAGAGTGCCATGGCGTCACAGTTCACAGCAACCCCAAACTCTTGGGCTTAAGCAATTCTCCTGCCTCAGCCTCCCGAGTAGTTAGGACTACAGGTGCCCGCCACAGTGCCCGGCTATAATAATAACATTTTAAAAGAGTTATACTTCTGTTCAGGAAACAGAATCATAACACATTAATAGCAGGTGATAGAACCTAGTCCCTGATAGTAAAGAGGTACCCTTACAAGTTTAAATTCTATTCATAATTCTGGAATTCTGCCCATCAATAATATGTGTGGCAAGCTTGACCTTGGGTCTTGGCAGCTCTCCGTGGTTGGAAGGCATCCCTGGAGAGGAGGAAGCGAATTTCTCCTCTGCCCCAGCCAGACCCTCCTCTGCCTTTGTTCATCCTTTGGCTGTCTGGGTCATGCTGGAACTGGCACTACAGACTCTTGTAGGCAAGGAGAGGGGGCCGCCATGCGTTCTGGCACTGTCCCCAGGTGAGCCGTCTCTGACTTCAGGCATTACAGAGAAAACACTTTAGAGAGCTGGCAAAACCTTCCCCCGCCTTCTTTGCGGTGGGATGAAGATTCTGATGCAGTTTTGCAGCTGAAAGCAAATTCTGAAGGTTTATATTCAAGGAATGTGCTCAGAGGACAATGCTGTTAATGATCCTTGGCCAAGTTCAAAATTTGTTAATATTCCACATATCTTAGAATCATTCAGCAGCACGTATCTAATTCGAAGTGATTTATTCTGTTAATATTTTGGTTTTCTGCTTCCAGGAACTCTAGGCATATGGCACTCCCCTAAGACATGAAGAGGAACCATGATGGGTGATGATAAGGAACGCATACCCATGGGGATATTTAACTTGGAGACGAAGTTCCGACTCACGAATCCCGGTAGCTTCCGAGTTGTGTACACATTAAAGTACACTTTCCCCTGGCTGCTGGATGTGTTCCCATGTAGGCAGTGTGATGGCTCCGGGAGCCTCTCTGCCTTGACTGACAGTGATAAAAATGCAGATTCCGGGACCCCACCTTAGCCCTGCCTGGAAATCTGGTTTGTAACAACGGCCTCAGGTAATTTTTATCTGGCAAGTTTGGGAAACATTGTGTTTTAGTATCTTGAGGGGAAAGTGATGTTTCACTGAAATACCCTGTTGTTAGCCTGACCTCTTCCCCCAGAATGACAAGTGCCATTCCCTAAGGAAGGACAGGCATCTCCATACCTGGATGTCACCTTGCCTCAAACCTTAATGGTCTTCGTGTCTTTACTAGTGACTCATCTCCTTATAGTATTTGACTTTTCTTTTGTTCTTAGGACAAAGGAAGCTAAATACCGGTTGTTCCTTCCCAGAGGTTTCTATGTTAATTGCAGAGCTCAGAAATCTGTGGAGCTATATGTAACACTGGAGGTTGTAACGGCTACAAGGATCTGGCAACAGCTATGTGACTCAATTACTCTTACCATTTTATAATTCACCATACCCTGTTTGCTCCAGAAGATACACATGCACTGCTAAAGGGGACAGACTAGGTCACAAACACAGTATATTTTGGGGTTTTTGTGTGTTTGTGGGTTTTTTTTTTTTTTTGGAGACAGAGTCTTACTCTGTTGCCCTGGGTAGAGTGCAATGGAGTCATAGCTCACAGCAACCTCAAACTCCTGAGCTCAAGCAATCCTCCCCCCTCAGCCTCCCAAAGTGCTAGAATTAGAGGCATGAGCCACCACACCCAGCTAGTAAAGTGCGTTTTTGTACCCCTCCTATAAAAATCAAATCTTCAAATCGAAGCTTCTATTGCAGGAAGCTTAGAACTTCAAGTTAGCCTCTTCTATTCTTGCATAGATGAGTTTAAAAGTTAAATGGATCCTCTTATGAAGTTTTCCTGGTAGTAGCTTTAAAGACCTCACCAACCCAGCTTGTGACAGTGTTGGCAAATAGATTTATTTTTACTTGATTTAACTGAGTAGAACAGACAAGTTAGTAAAACAACGAAACACAAAACAAAACTGGACAAATAGGTTGTTTGACCTTTTTTTTTGATTCATTCTGTCATCATTATGCCAAATTAATCAAAATAGCTGAAACAAAGACAGTCTGAGTTTTACATTCAATATAGTTTCAGCAAACTTCACTTTACCGACAGCAGCATTTTTCTTACCTATCTCATTCAAGGGCACTGTGATTGTTTCACTCAGATTTTGTTCTTTATACCTTTTTATTTTTCTTTTTATTGACCTTCTCTTAAGCTATCCATTTCTTTTTTTTAAAAAAACACAGGTTGGGCAGGGCACAGGTGGCTTATGGTTGTAATCCTAGCACTTTGGGAGGCTGAAGCAAGAGGATTGTTTGAGCCCAGAAGTTCAAGACCAGCCTGAGCAAAAGTGAGACCCCATCTCTACTAAAAATAGAAAAATTAGTGGGCATTGTAGTGGACACCAGTAGTTCCCACTATTTGGGAGGCTGAGGCAGGAGGATCATTTTGCTTGAGCTCAGGAGTTTGAGGTTGCTGTGAACTAGGCTGATGCCCTGATGTTCTAACCTGGGCAATAGAGTGAGACCCTGTTTCAAAAACAAAACAGAACAAACCCCAATTCTTCTTCCAGGCTTAAAGGGAAGGAAGGGAAGGAGGGGAATAGAAGGGAGGGGAAAGAGAAGAGGGGAAATTCAGCCCCGAGTATGGGAACGGATGCAGGTTTTATCAGGCCTAAGGCTCACTACTCTTTTAAAGAAAAAGGATGCAAGAAGATCTCACTTCTGCCGTTTCATACAGTCGCATGACCATGCGAACTCATTGCTAGGATCCTCCCAGGATCACAGGAGGAGCCCCTGCTCCGCAGCTGTCCTGCCAGCTTTACTGTAGACATCCTCTGGATGTGAACGCCATCAATTGCATTCCCGACCCTTCAGAATCATGCATATCAGAATGACTACATGAGTACAAGCATTCCCATGACCAGGTAAAGGGGATTTTGTGAGATGCATATGTAAATTCTCATGTGCATTTCCTGGGGCGCCACCGGGCTCCAGGAAAAGCTAGCTTCTGCCATTCCTCTTATCTTCCTAGGACTTCGCAATTGCTGTGTTTTCTCAGCATCCTCGTTTCTTTTTGGTGGGACAGAAAAAGCCCAGGGCAGAAGGTCAGGCAGGCTGGGTCTAGTCCCACCTGCACACGTGGGTTAGGGAGGAAGGAGCAGTGGAGAGGGTGCACAGCCCCCTGGGAGAGGCTGAGGTCTGGAGAGACTGACCAGGGCAGCACACCTGCTCCCGTGTGGAGTCCAGTGCTCTTTCCCCCCAGTACTCTGCTTCCTCTGGCGCTGCATCTTTGGGGAAGTGACATTTGACGCTTCTGATCCTTGGCGTCCTCATGTTTATGAGGAAGGAATAGAACCAGATAACCTATAAATCCCTTTCAGGTTTAGTTTTCTCTGATTTTTATTTTGTTTGGTTGGTTTTGATGTCATCCTGATAGGCATTCAGCTCCTGGATGACCGAGGTCTGGGGTCTGGCCCTGCTGCCCAGCACAGGGTTTGCTGAATGCTTTCATGGGAGGATTTTGAGCAGAATAGCTTTTTCATTGGCTGAGCACTGACCTTCAGAAGTTTGTTAATTTGATAGTTCTCAAACAAGCATAGGGCCAGTAGGGCCCTTGTAGGGCACTCAAGCCTTTGTTTCATTAAATAAACAAAGAAACCGAGGCCCCAAGGCCCTTCTGAGATGCCCTCATATGTGTTTATGTTAAAAAAATTGGAACCAGATCCTCTGATTCTCGATTCGATGCTTTTCCCACTCATTATTCTCAGACTCTGGGTTGCTTTTAAGTAGTTAGTATCAGTCCGTAGGTGTCATGGTCAGTTCTAATTGCACTGCTTCTGGAAGACCTAGCTGTCTTGTCTGCAGAGCAGACTGAACTAAGCATTCTGGCAGTGGTTCCTCTTATTCTTATTTATTTAAAGTGAACTTCTTTATTGCTCATTCAAACTAAAATAGGATTTACTCTATTAATGCATTTCTGTTATTTTATTTATTTATTTGAGACAGAGCCCCAAGCTATTGCCCTGCCTCACAGCAACCCTCCCAGTAAGGCTTAAATGATTCTCTTGCCTCAGCCTCCCAAGTAGCTGGGACTCCAAGTGCCCACCACAATGCCCGGTTGTTTTATTTTATTTTATTTTGGTTATAGTTGTCATTATTTGGCAGGCCCAGGCCGGATTTGAACCCACTTTGGTGTATGTAGCTGGCACCTTAGCTGCCTCAGCTATAGGCACCGAGCCGTATTTTTTATTTTTTTGAGACAGAATCTCACTATGTCGCCCTTAGTAGAGTGCTGTCGCATCACAGGTTATAGCAACCTCAAACTCTTGGTCTTAAGCGATTCTCTTGCCTCAACCTCTCAAATAGCTGGGACTACAGGCGCCGGCCACAATGCCCGGCTCCTTTTTCGGTTGCAGTTGCCATTGTTGTTTAGCTGGCCAGGGGCCAGGTTAGAAGCCGCCAGCCTCAGAGTATATGGCCGGCACTGCACTCACTGAGCTATGGATGCCACCCTGTTCATGCATTTCTTAGGCTTTTCTCAGGTCTGTAATTCTTTTCTTTTCTTTTCTTTTTTTTTAATACAGAGTCTCACTTTATTGCCCTTGATAGAGTGCTGTGGCATCACAGCTCACTGCAACCTCCAACTCCTGGGCTTAGGCGATTCTCTTGCCTCAGCCTGGTGCCTGCCATAATTCCCCGGCTATTACTTTGTTGCAATTTGGCCAGGGCCCGGTTTGAACCGCCACCCTCGGTATTTGGGGCCAGCGCCCTACTCACTGAGCCACAGGCACTGCCCAGGTCTGTAATTCTTGCTGTCCATTGTCATAAACATAAGGGGCATCAGTTATTTTATTTTTTTTCTTTTTTTAGCCAGTCAAGTTTGGCGGTGGGGGGGTTAAATACTAACTTCAGTGACAGTTAAGTTAATAAGCTCTGATAACCCACTACCATTGGACCAGCTTTACAATTATTTTAATTTTGCCTCTAGAATGTTCCACAGGTAAGATATGTTTTCCTCTGTGCTCCTTCCACTAAATTACCTTTCTCCTCTTTATTATTATTATTTTTGAGACAGACTCTCACTATGTCTCCCTCGATAGACTGTTTTGGCATCATAGCTCACAGGAGCCTCCAACTATTGGGCTTAAGCAATTCTCTTACCTCGACCTTCCGGATAGCTGGGATTACAGGTGCCTGCCACAACCTTCCTCCTTTTTAAAACTGGATTTCTGTCTTTTGAAGCCATCTTTGACAAAATGCACATCCTTTTGCTTTCTTGCCAGGTTCAAGAAAGCCCTCATATATATCAAATTTTTTTTTTATTATTATTTGGGATTCATTGAGGGTACAAAGAATCAGGTTACACTGAGTGCATTTGTTAGGTAAAGTCCCTTTTATAAATGTGTCCTACCCCCAAGACATGTGCCATACACTGTGACCCCCAACCCCATTTCCCTTTCTTCTCCCCGATCCCTCATTCCTCTACCCCCCCCCCCCTTGTACTAGCTCATCTACTGCATTCATACTAGAATTGAGTACACTGGATTCTTGCTTCTCCATTCTTGGGATGCTTTACTAAGAAGAATGTGTTCCAACTCAACCCAGGTTAATAGAAAAGATGTAAAGTCTCCATCTTTTTTTAATGGCTGAATATACTCTATGGTATATGTAAACCACAGCTTGTTAATCCATTCCTGGGTTGGTGGGCTTTAGATTGTTCCCACGTTTTGGCAATTATAAACTGAGCTGTGATAAACCATCTAGTGCAAATGTCCTTATGATAAAATAATTTTTTTTTTCTTCTGGGTAGGTGCCCAGTAATGTGATTTCAGGATCAAATGGGAGGATATGAAATATTTTTTAAAATTGTAGCCCTTTCAGCTGGCTCGTCATAAAGTGCCTTATCTAAGCCTCCTCCTCCTCTTTGAAGTGAGCACAATTTCTCCATTCATTGAGACGGGGAATTATGACTTTCCCACAGTTCAACAGATAATTGATGGCAAGATTCAAATTCCAGCCCATGCCTCCTGAATCAAATTCTAATATTATTATTATTATTTCTGAAACAGAGTCTTACTTTGTCACCCTCAGTAGAGTGCCATGCATCATAGCTCACAACAACTTCAAATTCTTGGGCTTAAGTGACCCACTTGCTCGGCCTCCCAACTAGCTGGGGTACAGGTGACTACCACACAGCTGGCTATTTTTTTTTTTTTCTTGAGATAGAGTCTCAAGCTACTGCTCTAGGTAAAGTGCATCATAGCTCATAGAAACCTCAAACTCTTTAGGCTCAAGTGGTCCTCTTGCCTCAGATTTCTATTTTTAGTAGAGAAGGGGGTCTCACTCACCTCGGCCTCCCAGAGTGCTAGGATTACAGGTGTGAGCCACTGTGCCTGGACAGTTTTTCTATTTTTAGTTGAGACAATGTCTCCCTCTTGCTTAGGCTGGTCTTGAACTCGTGAGGTAAAGCAATCCACCCGCTTCGGCTTCCCAGAGTGCTAGGATTACAGGCATGAGCCACGTCGCCTGGCCCTCTCACTCTTCCTGGTCCCAACTCCTGAGTTCAGGCCGTCCACCCACATCGGCCTTCCAGACTGCTGCGATCACAGACAGGACCCACCATGCCTGGCCTCTAATATTATTTTTGCTACCTCATAGTCACCTGCAGGACAAAATGTGAGGCATGCCACCTTTCAGACACGTGTGGGAACGCAAAACAGGAAGAGAGTTCTATCAGCTGAAGGCGGGACAGCTGAATGCAAAGGCAGTGCTTGAGTCTGGGCTAACGCAGGGCAGGGTGTGACGCGCAGAGCTGAGAAGCGTGTGTGTCAGGAAGTGTCATGTCTGAGGGCCGCGGTGAGGTCTCATTGCCACCCACCGAGCTTTGTCAATGTGAGGATAAATGGTCCTTGCCATCAGCTTCTGCTGCCTTCTCTAGACATAAAATTTCCTCCTGTCCCCTGTGTTTGCATTTCTGTTTTCTCTTCTTTTTGTCAAAATAGTCCTCGTAGGGCATGTATCATAAATGGCAAATGCATTGCTCTGAACCTGACAAGTGAAATCCCACCTTTTAGCGGCCAGTGTTGGTCTACATACTAAGGACTCTTTTAACGGGCAAGAACTTTTCTCCTCATTAGCACTTCCTTAAGTTGAGTAGAACTAGGAGGCCTAGACTTGGCCTTGGGGGTTTTTTCAAGGTGTTAATGAGATCACATTTTGTCCAACTTATGCCTTATTTTAGCTCTTGGTGTATTTGCTTTATTATCGCTGCTAGACTGTAAGCTGTTTTTGTCAGGGACTATGCCATTTTCAGTGTTGACACACACCTGGCACATAGTAGGTGCTCAGGCGGCTGGAGATCCAGACTGGGGCTTCTAAAAATTTCCCTGGTGATAGAGTTATGGGAGCGGGGAAAAAAAATTATTTTACTTTCTGGGCAGCAATAACTCCTAATTCATATAAGACTAATTTCTACATATTTATTTATTTATAGAGATGGAACCTTGCTTTATTGCCCAGGCTGGTCTCAAATTCCTGGCTTCAAAGCGTCCTCCTACCTCAGCCTTCTAGAGTGTTGGGAGTTATATGTGTGAAGCACTGGATTTGGCCTAGTTTCTACATATTTATCATGGAGACCTTTCCTTCTAGGCTGGAAATATTTTTGTGCACTTCACTAGGACAATTTTTTGAGATCTGGGTATTAACCAGAGGTTCCTTGGTGAATGCAGAATCTGAGGTGCCGCCCCTTTTCGTTTGTTTTTGAAACAGAGTCTCACTCTGTCGCCCTTGGTAGAGTGCTGTGGCATCACAGCTCACAGCAACCTCAAACTGTTGGGGTCAAGTGATCTTTTTGTCTGAGCCTCCCAAGTAGCGGGGACTCCAGGTGCTCACCAGCACACTGGCTAGCTGTTCTATTTTGTTGTAGAGATGGGGTCTCACACTCACCCGGGGCTCAGGTCGCTCTCTTCCCAGGGTGCTAGGATTATAGGCGTGAGCCAGCACACCGGCCCAGATACAGTTCCCAGAATGCTGTCTTACTTGCTGACTACGTGAGAAACAGGACTACATATTCTTTCCATTGTTACTCTGAAGTTGATCTTATTTCTGTCTGGATTACCGGGTAGCGTCCCCGTGAATGTGAATGAGACGAGGAGGCCGTGGCGAGTTCCTCCTGCACCCTGTCTCCTTAATCCTCCTGACTCCTGTGAATAGGCAGAGCTGAGATTCGAACCCAGCTGATCCCAAAGCCCACATTCTTTACCCTGCATTACACTGCCTCCCCATGGACACCACGGTGCTCCGGGACCACTCCCATCTCTGTATTCATGCCTCCCGTTAGCAATCCAAACTGTAGGCCTGGCTCGGCGCCTGTGGCTTAACGGGCTAAGGCGCCAGCCACGTACACCTGAGCTGGCGGGTTCAAATCCAGCCTGGGCCCACCAAACGACAATGACGGCTGCAACCCCCCCAAAATGGCCGGGTGTTGTGGCGGGCGCCTGTAGTCCCAGCTACTTGGGAGGCGGAGGCAAGAGACTCGCTTGAGCCCAGGAATTGGAGGTTGCTGTGAGCTGTGACGCCATAGCACATTCTATCCAGGGTGACAGCTTGAGGTTCTGTCTCAAAAAAAAAAACAAAACATGGCTTGGCGCCTGTGGCTCAGCGGGCTAAGGCACCAGCCATGTAAACCTGAGCTGGTGGGTTCAAATCCAGCCTGGGCCCGCCAAACAACAATTATGGCTGCAACCCAAACAAGAATAGCCGGGCGTTGTGGCGGGCGCCTGTAGTCCCAGCTACTTGGGAGGCGGAGGCAGGAGACTCGCTTGGAGGTTGCTGTGAGCTGTGATGCCACGACACTCTACCCAGGGTGACAGCTTGAGGCTCTGTCTCAAAAAAACAAAACAAAACAAAAAAAACTGTAGGCCCCTGTCAGGCTGAGCGTGTCTGATCCATGGGCGGGTGGTCTGTGCCCGCAGCACCTGCTAGACTGAGCTCTGAGGGTTTCAGATAGGATGACGACAGCGTGATAACGGAAGTAGTAAAAGGCAGCTAGAATTGATTATGTGCCGTGTGTACTGTGTAATAGATCCTTGATACAGTTTGTTTCAAGGGGGTAAGACTGTAGAAGGCGAGTCAGTTCTCTCGGGTCAAGTTGCAAGTTGGACATTTAATAGCTGCATGATCTTTTTTTATTTTTTATTTTTAAAACAGCAGAGCATGTCATGCAGTTACCCTTGGTAGAGTGCCGTGGTGTCAAAGCTCACAGCAACCTCAAACTCCTGGGCTTAAGTGATCCTCTTGCCCCAGCCTCACCAGTAGCTGGGACTCATTAGCTCACCACCATAACACCCAGTTAGTTTTTCTATTTGTAGAGCTGGGGGTCTTGCTCTGGCTCAGGCTGGTGTCCAACTCCTGAGCTCAGGCTATCTGCCCACCTTGGCCTCCCAGCGTGCTAGGGTTACAGGCCTGAGCCACTGTGCCCAGCCTATCGGCATAATCTTAAGGCAAGCTACGTGCTTCTCCATAAAATGGGAATGACGATAACCGAACTTGCCTCATCAGGTTGTAATGAGGATCAAATGAGTCATTTCAAATACAATATTCTGTTTCCTACCGAGTCTGGCACAGGGTATACTCTAGCCAAGGCTTCTATACAAGGGTTATTAGCTATTATTAGTGCCCCAAGTTTAGAGATGAGTCATCTGGGTTCCAAGAGATTTTTATACCCCTTGTTCAAAGCAACACAATTACCAGATAGTTGTGCTGATTGTCAAACCTATGTTCATCCATTTCCAAAGACCACATTATTTCCAGTATGTGTCACTGTGTTCAGAAGGCTCAAGACAATGACGTTTTCAGAGTGAGGGGCTCACACGGATAAGGTGAAATATTGGGAGTTAAGGAAAGTAGGTCTTGAGAGGAATTCACAAAACATTGCCCTCAATTTATATATTTTTTGTAATCTAGCTAGCGTCACCTTCTGGAGTCATGGAACGTTAGCTCTCCATGTGGGCAATCAAGAGTCGTCAACATGCAGACCTGAGCCAAAGGCTAATGATCCTTTTTAGAGAGTGCGGGTTCTTCAGGGAGGAACCTGAGCTCCAATCAGTAGAATTCAGGGCCCGGAGACAGGAGAGTGTGTCGAAGAGAGATGTGAGTGTGTGGCACACACAGAGAGGTGTGTGGAAGGGGGATCTCACGAATTGATTTCCAGCCAGGTGGCCAGCTCGGAGTGGGAGACTGCTTAGATTCCTTCATTGGAGGAGGGTAAAGGGAAACTTAGGGCGACCACAGGGAGTAGGGGAAGATGACAGGGAAGGTAGTCACAAAAGGGTAAGAAGGCAACGCTCACTGCTGGATGAAGGGTCAACAGCTACACCCTATCTGACCAGCAATGTGGTACCATGTAGCAAATACTTCCAAAAGGATAGTGCCTATCTTTTTGTCCCTTTCTCTTTTTAAAATGCAGCATACAGACTTTAACAAAAATAACAAGTCCAGGCAAATAGGCACTTTTATTAAGAGAAAAGTGGACTGGAAGAAATTTTATCTTCAGCATCCTATAGTAACCTATGTGCAGTTGCAATTAATGGGTCTGTTGCTATGAAGAACAGCTCATGCACAGAAATGAAGGATGACTTTTTTTTCCAACTACTTACCGAATACTACCTTATATACACACATCTGTTAAATTTGAAACAGATTTAGTTAATGAGCCCAGGTAAAATTTCACTTTTGTTGATCTTTTAGAAGAGGTCATCGACAAAGAAAAATATGTGGTTCCTACTCGTGGGTCAGAGAATGAACCTGGCTTAGACTCTGGGACACTGAGTCTCTTCCACTCCTCTTCAGACATCAGGTGGGTTTGGGGTCCTTGTTTGGAAAGTTCTCTGGGTAGCGTGACTGCTGGTAGTCATGGTGCTCGTTGTAGTATTTGTCTGGTCGTAGATCTGCTGGAGGCCATCCTGCTGGCACACGGCAGGGCGCAGGAACAAGAGTGCAAAGACGGGGCACAATGTCACGTTCGCATCTTACAGACGTAACAATGACAGCTAAAGATTTGTTCATCACACTATTAGTTAAAATAGAAAAAATCTGGAGATGATCTGTTCCAAAATAAACTGATATAATGGAATAATATTCAGCCATTACCTGTAATTTTAAAAATGGCTTTTAATCTCTATGGGAGCAAGGATCTTTTATATCTTGTTCAAATCTATCTATTCCTTGCTTAAGACAACTCCTGGTACATAATCAGAGCTTGACTAATATTTGTTAAACAAATACATATACAATGTTAAGTGGAGGAGAACTATCCTCAAAGAGCACTAAATTGAATTTCTTACTCTGAAAAGAATTCTGACCATAGAAGAGGAAGGGTTTTTCGTTTTTTTTAAGTTTTATTTTTTAATTATTATTATTATTATTTTTTGAGACAGAGTCTCACTCTGTCACCTTGGGTGGAGGGTCGTGGTCATCACAGTTCACAGCAACCTCAAAACCTTGGGTTCAAGTGGTCTTCCTGCTTCAGCCTCCAGAGAGGTTGGAGGTGCCCGCCAAGACACCCGGATAGGTTTTTTCTACTTTTGGTAGAGATGGGGTCTTGCTTACTCAGGCTGTTCTCAAACTCTTCAGCTCAAGCAATCCACTCAGAGTGTTAGGCATGAGCCACCGTGCCGGGCTTGAAGATTATGTGTTAGACATGCCTTCATGCTGGATATAATTTGGCACCATGATTTGGATCCTTGAACAGAAAAAGGGCATCAGTCAAGTTGTGAAAAGACGTGGAGAAAGCTCAGAGGCCTATGGCTAGGTGAAAAGGCAGCTTACGGCAAGGTTCCAGCTCTGTGAGACTTCAGAAAGGTAAAACCAAAGAGATAGTCAAAAGGATCAGTGCTATCGGAGGTTCTGGGGGAAAGAGGACAGAGACGAACAGGTGGCAGCCAGCCTGCTCTGTGTGACGCTGTCATGGCGGGTCACTGTCTCCACACAGCGGTCAAGCCCGCAGAGGTGCACACCTCAAAGAGTAAGCCTTAATACCAACCGTGAATTTTAGGTAATAAGAATGTTTCAAGACTGGTTCATTATTTTAACAAATTTATCCCCTAGCCCCAGATGTTAACAATACGGGAAACTGTACCCAGGGAGGAGGGTTGGGGACCGGGCGGCTAGGTGGGACTCTGTGCTATCTGCTTAACTTTTCTGTAAATCTAAAACTGTACTAGAAAATAAAGTCTATTAATAATTTTTAAAAAAGAACATTAGTGGGAAAGCTGGGGAGACTCGAATAAAGTCTGGAGTTTAGTTAATAGTAATGTACCAATGTTAAAGTCTTAGCTTTGACAAATGTGCCAGAGTTATGTAAGATGTTCACAGCAGGGGCGACTACGTGAAGAGCATTGGAACTATCTCTGCACTATCTTTGCCACTTTTCTGTAAATCTAAAATTAATCCAAAGTGAAAAGTTTGTTTAAAAAAGGATGCCTTCAGAGCAAATGACAGTCTGGGCCTCCAGGCCGACACCCCCCACCCCAGGCACTGGTGCTGTCAGCAAGCAGCGCACTGCCAGGCCCCACAGCTGCTTAGGTGGCCCCACAGTGTGTGGCAAAGGGACATCAAAGGCTCAGACTTCCGTTCTAAAGGTCATGTGACAGCCACAATGCCAAAGTTTCTAAGGGATGAAGTTAAATGTGGTACAATACACTAAAGCATGACTTAAATTGTATCAATGCCATTATCTGTTTGGGAAATAAATAAAAATGGCAAGGGAACAAAACTTGAAGTTGTATCTTCTAAACTTAATCTTTCTCTCCTTCCACATTTATTGAACAACTGCTTTAGACCCTGGGGATTCTTTTTTTTTTTTTTTTGAGACAGAGCCACAAGCTGTCACCCTGGATAGAGTGCTGTGGCATCACAGCTCACAGCCACCTCCAATTCCTGGGTTCAAGCAAGTCTCTTGCCTCCGCCTCCCAAGTAGCTGGGACTACAGGAGCCTGCCACAATGCCTGGCCATTTTTTGGTTGCAGCCGTCATTGTTGTTTGGTGGACCCTGGGCTGGATTCGAACCCGCCAGCTCAGGTGTACGTGGCGGGCACCTTAGCCCGTTGAGCCACAGACACTGAGCCAACCCTGGGGATTCTTTAAAAGACAAACCAGGTCTGGCACAGTCCTCACATCTAAAATCCTAACAGTCTGGGAGACCGAGGTGGGTGGATTGCTTGAGCTCAGGAGTTTGAGACCAGCCTGAGTCAGAGTAAGACCCCAGCTGTATTAAAACTAAAAAACTAACCAGGCATAGTGGCAGGTGCCTATAGTCCTAGTTACTCTGGAGGCTGAGGCAAGTGAATGACTTGAGTCCAGGACTTTGAATTTGCTGTGAGCTATGAAGCCATAACTCTAACTTTAACCTGGGCAAGAGAGTGAGACTCTGTCTCAAAACAAAACAAAAATAAATAAAATAAAAAAAAAATTTAAAAAAGGAAACAAACCAGACATGAGCCCTGCCCTTAGAGACACTAAAAAACTGGCTTTCAATAGTCAGAGTAGCGTTTATCCCTAAATTGCTACATGGGCTCCTCTTAATGACCCTAGTTTTGTTTTTTTTAAGTATTGGCCTTTAACATGCTCTCCTAGGTCACAAGTAGACCCATGGGCAGCCCATACCGCCTTGTGGTGGTCCACAAGATTTCAAAGACTTTGTTGTCTCTGCTTTCATGATATTTTGATGATGCCCACCACCTCTGAAATTGGTGTCTTAAAGATATCTTTAAAAAACCCTCTACATGGCTCAGTGCCTGTGGCTCAAGCGGCTAAGGTGCCAGCCACGTACACCTGAGCTGGCGGGTTCGAATCCAGCCCGGGCACCCCAAACAACGACAGCTGCAACCCAAAAATAGCCGGGCGTTGTGGCGGGTGCCTGTAGTCCCAGCTACTTGGGAGGCGGAGGCAAGAGATTCGCTTGAACCCAGGAATTGGAGGTTGCTGTGAGCTGTGATGCCACAGCGCTCTATCCAGGGTGACAACTTGAGACTCTGTCTCAAAAAACAAAACAAAACAAAAAATGCTCTACATGTTTTTGAAAAGTGAACCACAGGCCACAGGGTTAAGGTGGAGGAGTCATTTAGCTGGTGACCATGTAAAGTGTTGATTTTCCACTAAGACTCCTTAGATTTGGCTCACACCAAAACTGGCAGTGATATTGGCCCATGGGAGCTCAAAGAGGAGAATTCTCCCAGGGCACCCCTCTCAGCTCTAACTCTTAGGCTTAACTGCTGGATTGCTATCACTCCACTCCTTTGGGTTCTCAGCTCGGGTCTGGCTTCTCGCCTGCCTATCTGCTTACTCTGTTTCTTGGAGGGGCAGAGCGCTGACCAGGGCAGAACAAAGCACACTATTTCTCCAGTCTCCACCTGCCGCTGTTAGGATTGCACCTATTTTGAGGAGAACGTCCAATCTATTTTAGGAGGCATGTGTAACTTATCAGAAGTATCTAGACAAGGTTGAAAATCATGATCTGTAAGTAGGGTAAAACTAGTCTATTCCTGCCCCTGACAGATAAATTAGAAAAATGTCTCTGAGTATAGAAATTAAGAAGTTCTAACGAGCAGCCTGGGACTGAGGAGCTAGAGCTGAAACTTGAGTAATAACTACGGCCCAGCCTCAGGCATAGGTCTAATTTCGTGAGTGTTCAGCCTGTAAAGTCCTCCAGACATCGTGGTTCAAAGGGCCCTATGTTAGGTTTATTGCTTTCTTGAAGTGATTCATAATTCTTTTTTGCTTTTTAAAAATTAGTACAACCTATGCGGAAATGATTAATAATTTATTTTTCTTCTTTTTTGCAGTTTTTGGCTGGGACTGGTTTTGAACCTGCCACCTCCGGCATATGGGGCTGGCACCTTGCTCCTTTGAGCTACAGGCACCGCCTTGGAAATGATCAATAATTTCTAAACTGAGTGTCTGCGATGAGTCTTGGACTGAGCCCCTCCAACCATGGAGACAGTTCTGCCCCTGTGTAACGAGTGGAGGAGGAGTGGACAGGTTGGAGGACATGTTCAAGTTCAGATCCTTGCCAGCCGTGAGATCATGAGTGAACTTTCTGAGTATCAGTGTTCTTCTCTTACGTGGGGATAATTCCTCATTATGAGGAATACTTTTTTGTTTGTTTGTTTGTTTTGAGATAGAGTCTCACTTTGTTGCCCTTGAAAGGGTGCTGTGGTGTCACAGCTCACAGCAACCTTCAACTCTTAGGGTCAAGTGATCCTCTTGCCTCAGCCTCCCAAGAAACTGGGACTACCGGCACCTGCCAGAATGCCTGGCTGTTTTTAGAGATGAGGTCTCTCTCTGGCTTAGGCTGGTCTCAAACCCCTGAGCTCAGGCAATGTGCCTGCCTTGGCCTCCCAAGTGTTAAGATTACAGGTGTGAGCCACCGCACCTCTGGCCTCTATGAGTAAGACTTAAATGGGAAAGTATAGTTTAAAGAATGAGTTTATTACTAGGCACACTTAGATGTCTCTGTCCACTCAACCATTCAACCATCTATCTAGATATCCAACAAACATTTACTGTCTGCCTATGGTGCAAGGCACTTTGTGAGGCTCTGTTTGCATTGCAGAGCTAAGCAAAATGTTCTCAAATAGCATTTAATGTAATAGGAAAGATAACACTTTTTCTCCACAGTGGTCCCTACCGACAACATTTAACTATGGCATCAGTTAAGAGACTGTGTATTATTTTCTGGGAGGTAAGTGATGGGTGAGAGGGAAGTAAGATATAAAATTCGGTGGTGAGAAGGTAAATTTGTCATCTAGGTTAGCCGGAGTCTTACAGAAAAGTTAACAGGGAGCCATGACAAGCGTAATCTCATTTTCACAAAAGCCCCAGGGAGGAAGTGGGTCATAATATGGGTGAAGAAAGACAGCAAGGCGAGGAAGGGAGGTGGCAGAGTTAAAGGGCAAAAGCAGAGAAAAGAGCAAAATTGGGTCTAATAATTGGATGGGATATAAAATTTAATATAGACATTGTCAAAGCGGGCAGCAGGTTTTAAATAATAACGGATTTCTTGTTTTAACTCTAACAGCTTTTATCAGGTTAAGCATGAAAGCGGACCAGCAGTGCTCATACACAGGGAAATTTGCCATCTCGGTTTAATAAACGAGTTTATGTGCTGTGTTGAAACAGTGTAACTTCCTTAATCCAATATCTGATGAAGGAACAAGGATAGAAGAATTAATTTGCCACACACTAATTAAAGAGGGGTGTGCACTGTATATTCGGTGAAAGTCTCCGGAATGAATATTTGATACACAATATCTGGTAAATTAAAAACCTGAAATGTGAAATTAAATGCAAATTAAAAATCTGGAATGTTAAATTAATTGAATACAGAAAACTGCATCAAACATCATTACAGGTCTCCGTTAAATCAGGGAGGAGGGGAGAAGACCAGCTGCCTCAGATCACATCTTGCCACTGTGCCCTCTCAACTCACCTGTGGGGGATAAATGAGGATGCCAGAAGTTCTAGCTTGTTTGTTTGTTTTTAGACAGAGTCTCACTCTGTCACCCTGGGTAGACTGCTGTGGCATCAGTCTAGCTCACAGCAGCCTCAGACTCCTGGGCTCAAGCAGTCCCCTGCCTCAGCTTTCCAAGGAGCTAGACTACACGTTCCCACCACAACACCTGGCTTTCTTTTATTTTTAGTAGAGACAGACTCTTGCTCTTGCTCAGGGATCCTCCCACTTTGGCCCCCCAGAGTGTGGCCCAGGAACTGAAGCTTTATAGGTGAATTTATAAATCACATGTACAACCTTTTCTGGAGACTTTCTTGTTTGTGAAGCTAAGTGGGGAATAAAATGAACTTTTCAGTTTATCATGGAAAAATATACTGGCAGCTTTATTTACATTGCTGAGTCCTCTTCTAGCTTGAGATAAGGATGGCCAAATTGTTACAGCAAGGGCCCTCTAAGGCAGAGCGATTCCTGCTTGGTGGTGGCTGAGCTTACATCATCTCATGTACAACAGAAGAAAGATCCAGGGAAATCAGGCTCAGAAGGTTTCTGGAGAGCAACCTTTTGTGGTGGCTTTTCTATGGTGGAAAAAGCAAAATGTCCCGGTCGCCCTATCTGCCTGAGCTTTGTCCTGTAAGGGAATCTTACAGGTGGAGATCGGCTACAGCTTCTCGAGTTTCAAGATAATAGGAGATGCCTGCAAAACATGGCTGCTGTTAGCTTTTGGTGTGAACAGAGAATCAAAGAATCCAGTTTGTCCTCTGGATTTGAAATTCTGTTCCTGTCACTGATTGTTGAGCTATTCTGGGTAAGGAACTAATTTTTCTTTTCCTCCATTTCCTCACCTGTTAGATGAGGCTGACAATGCTGACACCTCAGAAAGCTGCCAGCAGGAATAGCTAATCAACGTGAGTGCTTCATAATTTTGTTTTTAACTTCTGCAAATTAACCAGCTTCCTAAAACTGTCATAAACCACCAAAGTAGTTTTCCCTGGTCGGAGTTTCCCAGTGTTTATGTTGTGATCGCTTGAGATATACAATTTATTTCTGGAAAAGAAGAATCCAGGTGTGGCTGGAGAACTGAAGAGAATAGATTATTTTCACCTTCCTTTGAGCCACACAGTATCTTGTGTATATTTCTGTTTTAGCATTTATTCTGTATTAGAGTTATTTTTGTTAGCACTTTTTTTTTTAATTGTTGGGGATTCATTGAGGGTACAAGAGACCAGGCTACACTGATTGCATTTGTTAGGTAAAGTCCCTCTTAGAGTTATTTTTTAAAAGTATTAAATTTTGGGTGGCACCAGTGGCTCAGTGAGTAGGGCACCAGCCCCATACGCTGGAGGTGACAGGTTCAAACCCAACCCTGGCCAACAACTGCAAAAAAAAAGTATTAAATTTTAAAAATTAATTTAAATTAATACCAGTAATATATGAAAGTATTCTCTTTATTTATATTTTATTGTTATTATGTTATTATTATTATTGTTATTATTGTTTGAGACAGAGTCTCACTCTGTTGCCCTAGGTAGAGGGCTGTGGCATCATAGCTCACGGCAACCTCAAACTCCTGGGTTCGAGCAATCCACTTGCCTCAGCCTCCTAAGTAGCTGGGATTATAGGCGCTCACCACAACGCCCGACTATTTTTAGAGACGGAGTCTTGCTCTTGCTCAGGGTGGTCTCGAACTCCTGAGCTCAGGCAATCTACCGGCCTTAGCCTCCCAGAGTTCTAGGATTACAGGTCTGAGCCTCTGCACCCAGCTATTTTCTTCTTTTTTTGAGATAGGAGTTTGCTCTGTTGCTTGGGCTAGAGTACAGTGACATGATCCTAGCTCACAGCAACCTCAAACTCCTGGGCTTGAGTCTCCTGAGTAGCTGGGACTTCAGGTGTGTGTCACCGTACTTGGCTAATTTTTCTATTTTTTGTAGAGATGTGGTCTTGCTGTGTTGCACAGGCTGGTCTTGAGCTATTGTCCTCAAGTTATTCTTCCATATCAGCCTCCCAAATGGCTAATATTACAGGTGTGAGTCACCGTGCCAGGCCAGCATTCTACTTGAAATATCTAAGCAATAAATGCAGATAAAGGTCAAAGCTCCTTAACAGCAGCTTTCGACTCAGATGTACCCCCTTCCATTGGCGTGCATTCTTCTGGGCCTTTTTTCATTTTGTTTTATATGTGCTTACAAATACATAAACCTATCAAAATATATAGTTTTTAAGTAAAAACTTTTTTTTTTTTGTAGAGACAGAGTCTCACTTTATCGCCCTCGCTAGAGTGCTGTGGCGTCACACAGCTCACAGCAACCTCCAACTCCTGGGCTGAGGTGATTTTCTTGCCTCAGCCTCCCGAGTAGCTGGGACTACAGGTGCCCGCCACAACGCCCAGCTATTTTTCTGTTTTGCAGTTCGGCTGAGGCCGGGTTTGAACTCGGCTCCTTCAGTAAATGGGGCCGGCGCCCTACTCACTGAGCCACAGACACCGCCCAAGTAAAAACTTTGCTTTACATAAACAGTTTTGCTGCATATCTCTCATTTTGCAGCTTGCCTTTTTTCAAATTGCATAATGTCTTCAAGAATCTCGTGCCATTGAATTATAGATCAATTTTTCTTTATTGCTACATGGCAGACTGCAGCTGTAGTGTAACTTATTTAAATATTACTATATATATATGTATATATATATTGAGACAGCCTCAAGCTGTCTCCCTGGATAGAGTGCTGTGGCATCACAGCTCACAGCAACCTCCAACTCCTGGGCTCAAGCGAGTCTCTTGCCTCTGCCTCCCAAGTAGCTGGGACTACAGGTGCCTACCACAACGCCCGACCATTTCTTGGTTGCAGCCATCATTGTTGTTTGGCAGACTTGGGCTGGATTCGAACCCACCAGCTCAGGTGTACGTGGCTGGCGCCTTAGCCCATTGAGCCACAGGCGCTGAGCCTAAATATTACTATATTGATGGCATTGGAGTTGTTTTAATTTTCTGCTAATGTAAACAAAACTGGGCTCCTCGGCTATGTTTCTTATCCAGTGTATGTCTAGAGCTATAACAGAAAAATGAAATCTATGGTTGGTTGGTGCTTTTTTTTTTGAGACAGAGTCTCACTTTGTCCCCTGTGGTAAAGTGCCGTGGCAACACAACTCACAGCACCACTGGGTTCCCAGCTGGTGATTAGAGAACCTGTTTCTAAAAATAGCCAGGCGTTATGGCAGGTGCCTGTAGTCCCAGCTACGTGGGAGGCTGAGGCAAGAGAACTGCTTAAGCCCAAGAGTTGGAGGTTGCTGTGAGCTGTGACGCTGAGGCACTCTACTGAGGGTGACATAGTCAGACTCCGTCTCTTAAAAAAAAAAAAAAAGAAGAAGAAAAGAAAAAAAGAAATGAGGCCAAACATGGTGGCTCATGCCTGTAGTCCCAGCTTCTCAGGAGGCTGAAGTGGGAGGATCGCTTGAGCCCAGGAGTGTGAGGCTGCAGCGAGCTGTGGTCAGGCACCCGCTGTGTCTGTTCAGCATACACTGGAAACATTGCAGATCCTTCCCTTCTGTCCAGATACTTACAGGGACATTTCTAAATCCAGAAACAAGTCTGAGGCAGAAGTCCCCGTTAGAGGATGCCTGGTTAGGGAACAATTCTCGGAGAAAAGATGTGAGGTTAGAAATGAGATGGGATGAAAGCCAAATCAGGCCAGTCAGGCTGAAGATATCATTTGTAGAACTGACGTGCCCATGAAGTGGGGTAACAATCCCAACATGTTCCTAGAGCATCCAACACAGCCCGACCCTGGGCATTGTGGCCACGCCCAGCTGAGGATCTTAACCTGCGCAGGGAGAAGCTGTGTCCACAGACACTCAGGGAAGGCTCTCTGGAGGGAGAGGCCATCTGCACTGACTCTGTGGAAAGGGAGAGCTAGCACGTGGCTGGGGGCAGGAGAAGGAAGGGGAGCAGCCGAGATTCCACCGCGCCTTCTCTCGGAGGTGCAGGCCCAGATACGGGAGGGGTAAGAACAAGGGCCGGGGCGTCTTTCCCCTGGACTCTGTCCTGTTCCCTGTCCCTTTCCCAATACTCCTCGGAACAGCAAGGCTATGGTTATAGCTGGGAGTTAATGAATTCAGAGAAGGGGACTACTTAATGGCAGAATCGATTTTTTTATATTTTGAACTCAAGGTACTTTATTTCATATATATATATATATATATATATTTTTTTTTTTTTTTAGACAGAGCCTCAAGCTGTCACCCTGGATAGAGTGCTGTGGCATCACAGCTCACAGCAACCTCCAGCTCCTGGGCTTAGGCAATTCTCTTGCCTCAGCCTCCCGAGTGGCTGGGACCACAGGTGCCCATCACAATGCCCGGCTATTTTTTTGGTTTTGCAGTTCAGCTGAGGCCGGGTTTGAACCCGCCACCCTCGGTATATGGGGCTGGCGCCCTACTCAATGAGCCACAGGTGCCGGCCATAAACGCCACATCTTGATGGGAGAAATACCAACACATTGTAACAACAGCATGTGAGATGCTGCCGTCTTTGGAAAATGTGGTCTGCTAAAATATATCTCCTATAAAGAGACTGAAATCTCTGTGGGGAACTTGCTGCCAAAAGTAAGAGCAATGTCCTAGATCAGCTTCCCTGGGAGGCTCAACCTGTAAAGTGTTCTACCCGAGATGGTAGCGTGGAAGTTCATCTGAGACTCAGGAGTCTTGGGCTCTGTTCCTAGTTTTACCACTTTGTAATCTTTTATAATTAGGTATTATTATTATTATTATTATTTTTTTTTTGAGACAGAGCCTCAAGCTGTCACCCTGGATAGAGTGCCGTGGCATCACAGCTCACAGCAACCTCCAATTCCTGGGCTCAAGCGAGTCTCCCGCCTCCGCCTCCCAAGTAGCTGGGACCACAGGCACCCGCCACAGCGCCCGGCCATTTTGTGGTTGCAGCCGTCATTGTTGTTTGGTGGGCCCGGGCTGGATTCGAACCCGCCAGCTCAGGTGTACGTGGCTGGCGCCTTAGCCCGTTGAGCCACAGGCACTGAGCCTATTATTTTTTTTTTTTTTGAGACAGAGTCTCACTATGTCACCCTCAATAGAGTACCATGAGGTCACAGCTCACGGCAACCTCAAATTGTTGGGCTTACGCGATTCTCTTGCCTCAGTCTCCCAAGTAGCTGGGACTATAATTGGGTATTATTATGTTACATCTTTAGGCCTCAGTTTTCTCAACTGTAAATAAGGAAGTTAAATAAGACAACTTCTGGTTCTAAATATCACTAAAGCCAAAACACATTTAATCTTTATGTTCCATATTGCTATACTTTTCCATTAACCCAAGAAAGTTTGTAATCTCCAATCTAAATGACACACAGATCAAATAATATTTGATAATAAGGGATTGGTGCTAGTCAAGGTTGTCACAATGATATAGCTGAGACAGAGTTAAAATTCCCAAGCTCAAGGCTCCTATGTACTGAATCTTTGGGAAAGTCCGTGAAAAGTATAACAAATGATGCTACGGAAAAAATCTGGATTCAGAAAAGCACCTGTGTTGAGGTTGGTAATGTAAAGTAGTTGGATAGTTACGAAGAATAGCAGATTAGTCTTTAATTGAGTTAGGGTATGAATCAGATTCTCAGGATTATTTCTACATAATAAAATTGGAACATTTGGGAGAAAAGAGGGACAACTTAGTTAGCATTAATTGAATTTACAAGTTTTGTTAGTCCTCGATTTATCCCTAACAATAAACAGCATGAGCCTACACTTTAAAATTAATACATCATATGAGACTAATATTTAAACTAGACTAGCCAATTAGTAATTAAAGTTGGCTCACTCCTTCCATGAAAGGCCAAGAACACAGACATTCCTTTGGCTACATAAAAATATTTTATTGTATGTATTTGTACTTGTGTGTGTACATATTCATATATTTATGTACATGCATATATGTGTGTACGTGACACATGTATAATGTTCTAGGTATGTAAAAAAAGTATACAGGATACAAAAAAGCAAACCCTCAAACGATGGTAATGTTCTCTAAAAGCTCAAATTAAACATGAGTTAAAGAACAGTTGTGAATGTACAATTTGTTTGGTATGCAATCTTGTGCAAGGAAATAAAACACACAGCAAGATTTGCGGGATTAAAGACAACCCCTCCTGGAGTGAGCGAGTGCGCACAGGCACTTTCACAGTTAAAGCATTCTCAGAATTAATATTAATCCTTTGGTTTCCTTTCCTCTTTAGAACAAACCCAATTCTGTCTTGAGGTTTTCATTCATAAAGAAAAATTGCCTCCAGTTTTATTTCTAACACCTCCCCCAGCCAAACACACACATAAGATTAGTCCAGAAAAAAAGCTGCAGGGCTGTATTTTGTAGTGATTAGAAAAGAAACTTCCTATGTGCTAGTAGCATTTCTCTGTAGATGTACTCAATTTTTCCCGAGCAATCGAAGATATAATTATACTAATGTAAATCACAGTGAGATGAGAAGGAGGGGTTGACCCTCCACCTTTTTTAATTCATTGAAAGATCTTATCTTTTTGACAGGTCCCATCAGAAAGAGCAAGGGGCTGAGAGGCAGGATATTTTTCTGGTAACTAATTTGCTTGGAGGGAAAAAAAGTATTTACTGCAAACACTGGAAAGAAGTAAGATAATCTAGCTTTAGCAGAGAGTTCCCTAAATCTTCTCCCCTGCCTTAATAACTGTCCGTCTCTGCCTGACTTTCTCTGTTTCTCTGTCCATGAGTCTCTGATTTTCTTCCTCTCCATAAAACATTATTAGCTATTCTTTCAGGCCTTGTGTTTTATATGTGTGTGTGCGTATACATTTTGCATTTATGTGTATATGCATATGCACACGCACACTTTTTAAATTTGTCCCTTAAAATGAGTTCTGTCTACCAGCTTGTGTGCTTTATGTTGTTTGACCAGGAAAATCGGCCCTGGGAGGAAGCCAGCATTCTGGGGGCTACTGTTACCCACCACGTCTGTGACGTAACTTTCACAGCTGCTTCCTGGTTTGTTCCTTTTGTTCAGGAGACATTTCCTTTTGGACAAAACCAGCTGGGGTGTAACAGTGGACGTCTAGGATGGCGTGAGAGTCCAGGCAGCTCCGCCGACGGATGGGAGCTGGTGCTGAGAAACGCAGAGCTGAAAGGGATGCAGCGTCCGCCACCCAACTGGAAATGAAAAGACGCCCGAAGCTTGGTGGTTGCTCTTTCTCTTCACCACACTCCTTTTATTTTTGTGGCAAACCTTGAAACAAAACTGGAGTGAAAGTGCTTTTCATTTGGTGGGTGGTGGAGGTTCTGACTCAGGCTCCGCAAACATGACATTGCTTGAGTCTCACGATGAATGCTCCCGAGGATTCCAGAGCAACAAAGCGGCCTGCTCCATTGTGAGGCGTTGCGCGCCCTGGGAATCCCAGCAGGGCTGGGAGGCGGCCACACAGGTGCACAAGCACATGAATGGAATTGCCAGAGTTCAAAGAGGTTTTTGAACTTTAGGCCTAGGCTTTCTTGGTTGCGTTTGGCCTATTTGGATAGCAGGTTTAGGTCTGGAACTGTTGAAGCAGAAATCTCCCAAACTCTCACTGGTAGTTTTTTATTTCAAGAAATCGGATTTTGTTAAGAAAAAGTTGGGAACATGCTGGTATTCAATATAAAAGATAAGATTGTTAAATCGATTACAGTATGTCTATATAATGGAATGGTATAGAACTATAAAAAATGATGCAGAAAAAGATAGTGGGAAAATTTGATGATATACTGTATGTGAAAAAAAGGCAGATTATAAAACTATGGTACTGGCTCAGCACCTGTAGCTCAGTGAGTGGGATGCTGGCCCCTACACCAAAGCTGGCAGGTTTGAGCCCGGCCTGGGCCTGCTAAACAACAATGACAACTGCAACAAAAAAGATACCTTGGCGTTGTTCGGGTACCTGTAGTCCCAGCTACTGGGAGGCTGAGGCAAGAGAATCACTTAAGCCCAAGAGTATGAGGTTGCTGTGAGCTGTGACGCCATAGCACTCTACCCTGGGCAACATAGTGAGACTCTATCTCAAAAAATAAATTAAAACAAACAAACAAACAAAAAACCCTCTGGTACTATATCATGCTCTCTTTGGGGAAAAAAAGAAAGATAGAAAGGAATAAAAGATAGATGCATACAGAATGACTGGAAAATATATTCCAAAAGATTAAATTGCTTGCATTAGTTATCTGTAGGTGGTGAAATAGTAAAAAATTTAATTTTCTTCTTTTTATCAGATTTTTTTTTTTTTTTTGAGATAGAGCCTCAAGCTCTAAGTAATAATTCAAGCTATCACCCTGGATAGAGTGCCGTGGCATCACAGCTCACAGCAACCTCCAATTCCTGGGCTCAAGTGAGTCTCCTGCCTCTGCCTCTCAAGTAGCTGGGACTATAGGCGCCTGCCACAACGCCCGGTCAGTTTTTGGTTGTACCCGTCATTGTTGTTTGGTGGGCTGGGCTGGATTTGAACCCACCAGCTCAGGTGTACGTGGCTGGCGCCTTAGCCCGTTGAGCCATAGGCGCCAAGCCCATCTGATTTTTTTTTGAGATAGGAAAAAAAACTCCTAGCCTGTTGCCTAGGCTGGAGTGCCTTGGTGTCAACTTAGCTCACTGCAACCTCAGATTCCTAGGCTCAAGTGATCCTCCTGCCTCAGCCTCCCAAGTAGCTGGGACTACAAGTGTGTGCCTACTTTTTTTTTCTATTTTTACTAGAGACAGGGTCTTGCTCTTGCTCAGGCTGGCCTCAAACTTCTGAGCTTAAGAGAGTCTCCCATCTTGGCTTCCCACAGTGCTGGGATTATAGGTGTGAACCACCATGCTTGTCTGTTTATCTGAATTTTAAAACACAAAGAATGTGTGTTACCTTCATAATAATAGTAATAATTCAAAAAAAGAATTGATTATATGGTGTTCTTGGAGCTGCCCACTTTTGTGCTAGGGCACTTGACACTAACTTACATTCCACTGATAGTAGAGATGGGGGCTCATTCTTGCTCAGGCAAGTCTCAAGCTCCTGAGCTCGAGTAATCCTCCCACCTCAGCTTCCCATAGTGCTAGGCATTTGACAATTTGTGTCATGATCGTAGAAGGATCAAATGATAGGAAACCAGAAACCCTAGTAGAAAGCTATAGTCTTTGGGCCTGAATGCACTAGAGTTTGGCATCCATGCTCATTTCTAATTCCAAGCTCACATTATGCTAAATGAATCCATTGGCCGGGTACAGGCATAGGAGAATGGGCTTGAGTTGCCATATGCCAAAGTGGAACTGACTTTATCATGGATGTAAAATGTTTTAGCCAAATATTTGTTGCTGGTGAATATTCTGCTGAAGCAAACATTCTTGTCCAAATGTTTGAAGTGATGTAGCCACTTATGCCAGCCAACATACTTTCTATTTTAGTGTATAGAGACATTCTGGGTTTTCACCACGTAGACTTGCAGTAGGTGAATGGTAAGATGGGTTTCAGATCTCATGGTGGAATGGTAACATTTTAGATCAGCCACAGAACCATGAATGCAGGAGTCCTCGTACTGTCCGTAGGCCAAATGATTCCTTACCTCACAACTATGGTCCTTTCTTGATTTACTAACAGGATCTTTGGCTTCACTAGACTAAAAACAGGTGATTATTTACTCATGACCCACTGTGAGCTAGGCAGTCACTTTCTTTGTCTCTCATCTCTATGTGAAGTCCTTAAGGTAGGCACGATTATTCTTCCTTTAATAAAGGTGGAACCAAGGCTCAGAGAACTTGAATCATTAGGCCTAGCTGAGCTACAGGAGCTGAGCCCATCATATCAATTTTTACTTAACTCATGGGAGAAGGAAACTATCATTTAGTAATGTTATTTGTTTATTTATTTATTTATTTTGAGACAGAGCCTCAAGCTGTCACCCTGGAGAGAGTGACATGGCATCACAGCTCACAGCAACCTCCAATTCCTGGGCTCAAGTGAGTCTCCTGCCTCCGCCTCCCAAGTAGCTGGGACTACAGGCGCCCGCCACAACGCCTGGCCATTTTTTGGTTGCAGCTGTCATGGTTGTTTGGCAGGCC